>CAUYON010065315.1:0-56231 GCA_963573935.1 Arctocebus calabarensis
CTCTGTCTCCCAAGTAGCTGGGACTACAGGTGCTCGCCACAATGCCCGGCCACTTTTTGGTTGCAGCCGTCATTGTTGTTTGGTGGGCCTGGGCTGGATTCGAACCTGCCAGCTCAGATGTACGTGGCTGGAGCCTTAGCCCATTGAGCCACAGGTGCCGAGCCCTTTAAGTATTTTTAAACCTAGATCTTCGTAGTTAAGACAACATCTGCTGGCCACATACTCACTCTCAATTTTAACGCCTAGTAGCTGCCCACAAGGCTTCCCTCCATACACTGCACGTAACAAAAAATACCTACACCAGGCACCATTTTTACTGGCACCACTTCTGCTTATGAAACTGACAAGAAAAGGAGACTATCAGAATACAGGGATTTTATGCTTCAGAAATTCAGAAATTCAGAAATAAGACCATTATTAATAAACAGCGCTCTTTACTTTTGTTATATAAGTATCACTGTTCTTAGACATAACTCACTCAAGAACACCTTATAGATTATTTTATTTTTTTAGAGACAAAGTCTCACTTTGTTGCCCTCAGTAGAGTGCTATGGCATCAGAGCTCACAGCAACCTCCAGCTCTAGGGCTTAGGCAATTCTCTTGCCTCAGCCTCCCAAGTAGCTGGGACTACAGGTGCCACCACAATGCCCAGTTATTTATTTACTTTTTTTTGGAGACAGAGCCTCAAGCTGTCATCCTGGACAGAGTGCTATGGCATCACAGCTCATAGTAACCTCCAATTCCTGGGCTCAAGCAAGTCTCTTGCCTCTGCCTCCCAAGTAGATGGGACTATAGGCGCCCGCCACAATGCCTGGCCATTTTTTGTTTGCAGCCGTCATTGTTGTTTGGCGGGCCCGGGCTGGATTCGAACCCACCAGCTCAGGTGTATGTGGCTGGCGCCTTAGCCCATTGAGCCACAGGCGCCAAGCCAGCTATTTTCTTTGTTGTTATTGCAGTTTGGTTGGGGCCAGGTTCGAACCCGTCATCCTTGATATATGGGGCAGGTGCCCTACTCACTGAGCCACAGGAGCCGCTCTATAGATTACTTTATTAAAAGAAATCATCAGTTTTTAAAAGCAAGACAAGTTGATTTCCTTCCTTAGTAATGAACCTGGATAACGTAAAATTTGAGTTAAAATTATTATTTGTAGCTTATCAAACATTGAATAATTAATTCGAAACATTTGAACATATTCTTTCAGGGATTTATTTCATTTGTCTATGTCTACTGGGTAAATAAATCCAGCACCTTAAAAGACAAATAACTCTAAAGCTATATGTAAAAAAATAATCTATATGCTTGGTCTTCTGCATATTTTTTTCTTCCCTGTTATTCAGGAAAAAGCTTGCTGTGTCTGACTTTGTATCTCTAGCAGAATCACACTGTGAAATCTCCCATCTGATGTCACCACTGTGAGAATTCAAAACGCATTCTGTGGTTCGGCATCTGTGGCTCAGTGGGCTAGGGCGCCAGCCATGTAGACCTGAGCTGGCAGGTTCGAATCCAGCCTGGGCCGGCCAAACAACTACGATTGCAACCAAAAAATGGCCGGGCGTTGTGGCAGGCGCCTGTAGTCCCAGCTACTTGGGAGGTGGAGGCAAGAGACTCGCTTGAGCCCAGGAGTTGGAGGTTGCTGTGAGCTGTGATGCCACCGCACTCTATTCAGGGTGACAGCTTGAGGCTCTGTCTCAAAAAAAAAAAAAACGCATTCTGTGCCAAAACTCCTGTTGATGGGAAGGTGGGAAGGGAAGAGAATAGAAGTCTATGGAGAGAAGGGAACACTTCTGCACTGCTGGTGGGAATGCAAACTAGTATGTCCTCTACTATCCAGATGACCAAAACTCACTTTACAATAACGACATTTGCACAAGAATGTTTATTGCAGCCCAAGTGCCCATTGACCCATGAACGGATTAATAAATTGTGGTATATGTATACCATACAATATTATGCAGCCATAAAAGAAGATGGAGACTTTACCTCTTTTATGTTTACATGGATGGAGCTGGATCATATTCTTCTTAGTGAAGTATCTCAAGAATGGAAGAAAAAAGTATCCAATGTACTCAACACTATTATGAACCAATATATAATCACCCACACTTTCATACGAATGATAAAACACAATAATAGCCCAGAAAGGAGAGAAGAGGAGGGCGAGGGGAGTGGAGTGGAGGGGGGGAGGGAGTGTAATTGCTGGATCTCACTGTTGTGCATATTGCAAGGGTACACGTCACATGTATTAAGAGTAGAGTATAAATGTCTAAACACGATAATTAAATAAGTGAGATGAAGACTATGTGAACCAGTTTGATGTAAGCATTCCAAATGGTATATAAAATCGGCACATTGTACCCCATAAATGCAGTAATGTATACAGTTATAATCTAATTAAAAAAAGAATAAAAGTCCAGGAATTCACATGAATCTGTCTGAAAATACGCTACAGATGATCTGGCAAGGAGATTATGCTTATGTGGCAGAGCTGCCTGGTGGTAAAGGCCAGGGCTGTGAGCCAAGGACTTCAATTGGAAACAGCTCTGTTTCAAATACTCTCTGTGACTTTGGGCAAGTGGCCAAACCCCTCTGAGCTGGTGTCCTCATCCATCTCCTGAGGATTCTGAGGACAGAATGACACAGTGCACAAAAAGCACCTAGCTAAGGCCCAGGCACACAGCAGCTTCTAACACTGACGGCAAAGCTAGCTACTATGCTAAGAATTTCCCGGCTTAATCTTAAATTCAGCTGATTAAAAAAAAGAAAAAGAAAAAGAACCTTCTGGTAAGTGAATTTGTTTCCCTCAAATCTCTGGCCAAACTGTAAATCCAGTAAAATCCTTCTATTCCCTGGAACTGCACATAGTTAATTTATTCAGGTTATAAATCCAGACACATTTGATTTATAAGAAACTGGAAAATCATCCAGATTTCTGCTCATTTCCCTCACACTGAAAATGTTTCTCCCTAAGATTCTCCATATGTTAAAGGGGAGCTATTTTCAACATCTCTTAAAATGTTCAATACTCTCAACACCAGAGTAAACCAAGAAAACAACAGATATAATACATAAATGGAGCAGGCGGAGTGAGAAACAGCAGTGGCTTCCTGGCCATCCATCTCTGCTATCCAAATCAGACAGCAGGGATGGAAATGAAAAGGACGCCAAACTCAGCTGGACAGATACTATTTCCTTGATAATTTCCTTAGTCTTTGCAAACCTTTGCAAGCAATTATTTGAGATCGAATTTGGCATATTTCCTAGGCTTGGAGATTGCTTCCTAAGGCTTTAATGTCATTGATTCTGCATATACATCAATGCATTCTACCTGTGCAGGATGTTTAGAGAAGAAAAGAAATGGAACGGATTTGCCTATTACCGCCAAGGTCTGTAGTTTCCAGGGAATGAGATGAGGTCACAGTTGAGGCCCTTATAAAGTGAACTGGAGCAAACCACGGTGTGTTATACAAGAAAAGTGGAAAAAGGAGAGGGGAAGACAAACAGAGATTGGAGGCTGGGCACAGTGGCTCATGCCTGTAATCCCAGCACTCTGAGCGGCCAAGGTGGGACGCTGGAAGCCAGGAGTTTGAGAACAGTCTGAACAGGAGACCTCATCTTTACAAAAAATAGAAAATTACCCGGGCATGGTGATGCTCGCCCTGTAGTCCCAGCTACCCAGGAGGCTGAGGCAGGAGGACTGCTGGAGCCCAGGAGTTTGAGCTAGGGTCGTGCCACTGCATTCTAGCCCGGGCTACAGAGTCTCTCCCCTCACCCGAGAGAAAGAGAGAGAGACTGAAAACTGGGCAGGGACAGACAACGTAAAGCAGAGTCAGAAATGGCACATATGTGTAACCCTTTCTCATATAAATATTCACAGTCCTAGAACTTAGACAGGATTCATAGAGAAAATTAGATTGCTATTTTCTAGTATTTCCATTCGGTCAGGTGACTGACTGCCTCCTTCCGGTCTGCTGCACGGTACACTGACCTTTCCATTTAGCAATTACTCTTGGTGCCATACCCTACCTACTTCATGCATTCACGCTACTGATCCAAAGTCTATCCTTAACTTAATTTCTTCCCTTGCCTTATAACACTCCTTCCTTACTGAGTTGGGAGCTGAATGTTGAACACTGTATTCGTGACACTGATTCTTTAATTCACTGAAATTTCCCTCCTCCTTCCAACACTCCATCCATAGCCTTTATTCTGTGCCATCACCTTGGGTCAATGTCATTAGTAGCTCAAGAAAGAACAACACGTCCTTGCTCTCTGACGTAATACCTGATGGCCAGAGCCACTGCCTCCCCATCACACCGCAAACTCAGATGCTGTGACTGTCACTGTCACCATCACTCTTCTCCCTCCACTAAGCATCTGGGAGCCAGGTAACTGCTCTCAGCTGGAACAGTGGGCCTTCCTCGCAGCCTGAAAGCACAACAGTGCTTTTCAAATGGGTTTAAGTTGAAAGCTATATTAAGTTTCTCCTAAGCTAGTGGAAAAGATATACACTTTTGCATAATTAACATACAAATGTGCCTTCAGACTTCAGTCAGAACAATAACTTATTCAGCATTCCAAACTATTTTAACTTCTTGGGTTATATCCGCATTCATATAAAACAGTAACATTTCAACAATCAAGTGGCCTTGGGAATGTTGCTAAGCCAGTGATCAAAACAACCAAGGAAACAACTAGACAGACCAATAGCATGTGGTGGCTACTTGAATGGGTAGACCCTAACTTTGAACTTCAATGAACTATGTAGCTGTGTGCCCAGAGGCCAAAGGCACAACGTGGCTGGACTAGGTCATCTGCTTGTCGAAACAGCTTATTTGCTCAGGTCCACTTAGTATCTCTTTGCTAGGGTTTAGCCAGAATCAGAAACAAATAACTTAAACAGGGAAATAGAGATTATTCCCACAGACATTAGTAATTCTTCTTTTCCTTGAGTATTACTGGTGAGCCACAGTTGAGTAATTAATGTTGGCTCCTGGGCACAAGTTGGGGTCAAAAGACAGATGCAACCCATCTATTTGGAATTGTGAAGAATGGTAAACAGAGGAAATGGTGGTTTTTTAAAATTTAAAGTAAATACACTACAGTGGGTTTTAATTCAATTTGTAACATGTAGAGTGTATCTGTATGTATTCATGGTGATGTGCAGGTTCCTCCAAGAGTACCAGTTCGACAGTGTTTCCATTCCCTAACAACCTGACTTTCTGAAATTCTGATCCAATACAAATGTTGACAGCAGAAAAAAAAAAACCCAAACTCAACTGTAGAGAGTAAATTTTAATTGTCTTTTCTCAAGTTATGCTTGGATTTCTACGTGAAAAACTTATTTCAAATTAAGTTTAATAATTTTTCTCATTATAAAATTAATATATGGCCATGATATAAAAGATAAAAATAAAATTCCCATATTTGAACTATGCACATAAAATAATTATTTTTTTGTTAATTTTAACCTTTAGACTTTACTTAGAACAATAACTTATTCAGCATTCTGAACTATTCTAACTTCTTGGGTTCTATTCCAGTTTTGAGTTATGCATAGTTTTGAGGGTAATTTTACATTAGTGCTATCTAAATGAACTTTCTAAGACAAGGGAAAACCATTTTTTGTAAGCATGTTGTCTAATTCAGAAGCCACTAGTTACATGTTCACTTAAAATGTGGCTAATTGTAACTTTGACTACAATTAAAACTGACATAGTTACATGGGGTCTACAGTTGCTATATTAAACAGTGTAGTTTTAAAGGACTGTGACCCCCTATATAAAATTTCATATCCTATATTTTGCTCTCAACCTTCCTAATGCTGCAGTGTATTTTCATTGTTACAAAGGGGTTGTGACCCACAGGTTGACAACCACTAGTGAATGTAAACCATACCTGAAAAAGCATTTTGTAAAATGTGCTAGAGCTGTCAGTAAGGAGCAAAACTGTTTGATATCAGCTTCTTTTGTTTCAAGTGTCTTTCTTATTCTACAGTTAATGATTAGTGACTTGGCCAAATTGCTGGAGATTTTGGATAAAACAAAACATAAACACAATGGTGAGGATGTAGAAAACAGGTTTGTTGCTTAAGCTCAGGAGTTCAAGACCAGCCTGGGCAAAAGCAGGACCCCATCTCTAAAGAAAATAGAAAAAATTAGCTAGGTGTCATGGTGGGCACCTGCAGACCCAGCTACTCAGGAGGCTGAAGCAAGAGGATCTCTTGAGCCTGAGAGTCCGAGGTTGCTGTGAGCTGACACCACAGCACTCTACCCAGGGTGACAGAGTGGAACTCTATCTTAAAAAACAAACAAATTAACAAACAAACAAAGTTGGGGGGCGAAGTAACTCTTGGGTTATCCAGACAACATAAATAATGGGAAATCTTTTGCATTTAGAAGTACTAATGTACTGAACACTAGAGCATTTGAATCAGGGGAAAAATGGAACCAGTTCTGTTGCTGAAACAGACTAGATAGAGAAATGAGCACCGCAGACCTCAAACCGTCACAGAGGTGGAGCGAGGCAGGAACGGTTAGGAACGGTCGGTTACTGAGGATGAACATGTGCTTTGAGCTGCTCTGAGGGCGATCGTCTTAGACTGGCAGCTGCGCCACACAGCGCGACAGCACTGCTGAAGCTCACATGGGAGTGGGGAGCCCATTTCTCTGGCCTGTTACTGGACTGCCTCCTTTCACTTGATGAAAGGCAGCCCAGAGCTTTCCAGGGATGTAAACTTTTAAAAAGGACAGAAAGGGGGGAGGGGAGCGACACTGTGGAGAAAATCGCGTAATCAAAGCGAACTAGGTAACAAAATGACTTGCGAGAATTAGCACCACAGTCTGCGCTCAGCAGGTGCTCAAATGTGGCTACATAAAAATGAAGGTAAGAACTGGAAATGACTCCACACTCCCGGAAAATGCTCAGGGCAACTTGGATTTCAATGAAGTTTTTAGGAACTTCTAAGAGAAGAAGTTCTGTCCTGTGAGACCCCAGCAAAAGGTAACAATAACAATAGAACCTAATGGAGAAACTAGGAGTGACTCAAAGCACAGATGTGGAGGAATATCTGCCAGATGTTTGATATTGGTACTGAACCCAAATAGGCACTTAAATCATATTAACCACCTCCGAGTCTAGAGACATTCTCAAGTGGTAAGTTCTCACTAAGAACACAGGAATGGGGGACTGACTGGTTCTGGCAGGGGCACGGAAGAGCCCAGCGTATGCCCGGTTGCACAACTCAGCTCTGAACCAGGAGGCAGCACTGACGAGAAACAGCTGGGCATGGCCACCTTCTCACTGCCCCTAACTGGGAGAGCTGCCTGGACAGGAAAGCTGTTTAGTGCCTCACAACCGCAAGGAACACCCAACCTTTGAAGAGAACCTTCAGCAGGAAAAACAAGAGACCTAAGCAAATAAATGGCAGGGGGTGGGGTGAAGGGAGGACAGAGCAAAAAGAAATCAGTGGAAAGAGATAAATGCGGAAGCTGAAAATACCGTAAAAAATGAAAACATCCCCAACAAAAGGTATCTCTGAAAGACAAATAGGATACTTACATTAAAAAAGGAGTATGTGGAGAATAAAAAGAACTCTTAAAGTTAAAAAAACTGTATGAAAGCCAAAAAAATAAACAAAAGGATGGTTTGGAAGATAAGTTTTGAAAACTTGTCAAGAAGTAAAAAAGAAATAGGAAATTGGAAAGAAAAGCTCAGGAAGATGAGAAGGTAGTCAAGGTAGCTCCCCCCTCATTTAGAAGAAATTATTGTAAGAGAAAACAAAGAAAATGAAGAGAAAAGTTCCACGCGGATGCTAAATGAAAATTTCTTATGATTAAATCTCTAGGTGAAAGGCTGCCAAAAAGAGCTGAAGGGAGAAAGCGACCTATCCCCAAACAGATTCTCTCTTAAAGTTTAGAATATCTAAAATGAATGAGAAATTCTAAAATTTTTCATAGAAAATAGATCCCATAATGAAGAAGCAGAAGAGCCACAGGTTTTTGAAAGGGATCACTGGCATTTAATGACATGATGTTTCCAGAATGGTTTATATTTGAGACTCTGTAAACAGCCCAAGTATCCGTCAGGGTTTGAGGGTGGAATAGGGACATTTGTAGACACAGATAATATTTTACAATTATTCCAAGGATCCTTTGGACCTTCACTCGGAAAGCTGCAGGAGGATATGTCCCAGTAATTAAATAAGGAAATAAATGAAGACAGATGCCAATATAAAATCCAGACATAGGAACTCAACAAAGAAAGATGATAAATCACCTTCCAGGATGATGGTAAAGCATGGTCCTGGGATGACAATGGTGTGAGATGCAAAAGAACAACCAGTCCTGGTAAGAAAAGGAAGACAAAGTGTTCCAGAATGGAGAGTCCCAATTAAGAAGAAAAGAAAAGAGGAACATACATTATCTGTTGACCGTATTTTCAAAGATTTCACAGATCTATGGGTGAATTAGGAAAGATTCAGCTAGAAATACACACACAACTCCCCCCCCCAATTAAATCAAAATGTAAGGTAATTATTAATTCCAGTGGGGAAAAGTTAAACATGGAAAAAAAAATGAATGAAATCACTATTCACTCCTTAGCTTATCAAGAACATTATTTACATTGTCATATAGTGTAAACAATGGATTATAGAAAAATGGTGATACAACTATGTTGGAAAAACTGAGAGAAATAAAGGAGGTGGGAGTGTTAAGACAGCATGATTTTTTTTTTTTTTTTGAAACAGAGCCTCAAGCTATCACCCTGGATAGAGTGCCGTGGTTTCACAGCTCACAGCAACCTCCAATTCCTGGGCTCAAGCGAGTCTCCTGCCTCCGTCTCCCAAGTAGCTGGGACTTACAGTCGCCCGCCACAACGTCCGGCCATTTTTTGGTTGCAGCCGTCATTGTTGCTTGGCAGGCCCGGGCTGGATTTGAACCCGCTAGCTCAGGTGTACATGGCTGGTGCCTTAGCCCGTTGAGCCACAGGCATCGAGCCAAGACAGCACGATTTTTAACCAATGTAACGAAGGACAATACACGTGATAAACCAAGAAATAACAAATTAAACAGACTGTTTAGAGAGATGAAGAAAATGATGGAAAGTAACAGTTAAGATCTGAGGGCTATGCCCCTGGCTGTCAGGACTGCCATATGTGGCTATTTTTAAAATGACACATCTTTAAGTTATTTGCTTTTGGAAACCATTATTTAATTTTTGAAAAATCAATCCTTAAACTTAAAAAATTAGATATACTGGTTTTATTTCGTAAAATAAGTTCTAGGAAGAGACAAACAAAACTGTTAGTAGTATATGTGAATTTGGGAATGGGGAAGGTAGAAGAGTTTTCACTCTCTACTTCAGCCTTCTATATATTTAGAATTTTTAACAATGAACATGAATTAACCATTAAAATTATAAATACAAATTGATTAAGATAGTCTAATAAATTAGTAATATATTTGCTTTATATTAAAAAAGTAACATAAAAACCGAAAGGCCAGATAACCAAGCCACAGATAAGCTCAGCGGTTCCCAACCTTCCTAATGCTGCAATGTATTTTCATTGTTACAAAGGGGTCGCGACCCACAGGTGGAGAACTGCTGGATAAGCTCACTGCTGGGGGTGACCCCGTACAGAGTTAAGTGTCACACAGAAAACCACAACTTTTTAACTCCTACTCTGATCTTGAATACTCTCTATCAAAAAGAAAACTTTTTCATATTGAAAAATAAAAAGAGGAGACCAGTAAAAAGAAAATAAGGCTGGGAGGAGATTGTAAGAGGGCATTCTGATTGCTCTAAATGAGATCAAGTCTCTTTAGCTATAAACTTGACATTTTAAGGCAATATATCAATTTAGTTTTAATTACAACTTCATTGATTACAACATCAATTTAGTTTTAAGTTACATCTTCATTAACATTAGTTTTTGAAGATCAGCTGGCAATGGTCCAAGAATCACTAATTTTAATGAAAAACAGGTGAAGAAAGGTACACACACACACAGACACACACACACACACACACACACACAATGTGTTTGGAAACCCTTAGGGATTCTAAGGGTAAAGTGAAGGCGCCATGCACCCGTCCACAGCACCAACCATATAACAGGGAGGGCAAAGGAGAAGAAATTAGAAAGAAACCTCTCTGACTCTAAGAATATGTCTACAGGCCATAATTCCTGTGCAGGAACTTGATTCTTGAAAATCTGCTCTGTGCTAGGTGGCTCATATGCTAATGAATTCAGGCAACCTTGTGAGATAAAGGCTCACACCTGAACTTCTCCAGCCACTAAGTCAATGACTTTTCTATTAAGCCATGCTGGATGATTGTCACTTGTGGAGGAATTTTTTAGGAAGTATTATCAGTCAAAATAAGCACCATGTTTAAGATGCTGGTGAACATTCCTCGTGGTGAGACCTGGCGGGACAGTGTAGGACAGAGCTTAGTTCTCAGCCTGCTCCCAGGACCACCGCTTGGGTTGTCCTTTCACCTCTCTGGGCTCCAGTTTCCTGACCAGAGGCTCATCCATCTAACATTTTAAGATAAAGACACGCTAATAGAATAAATATTTTTACTATTATCTTTAAACAGATTACACTTCAATATTCACCTTTTCTTTTAAATATACAACTCATTGCACTCCAAGTAGCATCTTTTTCAAAAGCTGTCATCTCGAGGCACTGAAAATCTAAAATACTTGCCCACTTGCTTTGGGGCATTTTGCCCCAGTCCATACCCCTTTCTATAAACTCCCTTACCCAGGTCGCAGAATATTTTAAACAGAAAATGGGGAGAAGCCTCTACATATGTTAGGAGATAATTTTCACCTCTACTTTTTTCTTTTCTCCAGGTTTTCCAGGAACATCTATGGGAATACGTTTCTGCTGAGAACCGGGGCATTTCAGAAACATTTATTTACACAGTGATATGCTAAGTGGACATCATTTTTCTCTAGTTGCTAATACTGGGACTTGGATGGGTCTTGCATGCCAATAGCTATTGTTTTATTCACTTACTATACACTGTTGAAAGAAATAAACTGTCATTTGTCTAAAATAATGTTTTTCAAGCTATTACTCATAATCCCCACTAAGAAATAGTTTACACAGCAACCCTGTGTACCCACAGAGACACACACACAGTTACAGATGAAACTAGTATTTCACAAAACAGTATTTTTCCTAACTGTACTCCATTCTATTCAATTCCACGCCTTACAACCTCCCCATGTCATTCTAGCTATTTGCATTAAAAATGTTAACAAGATCCACTAAGTTGATTTTATGAACCAGTAAGTTGGTCTTCATGGGATGGAGAAAAATATTATATTTTGTCAGTAATTTATATTGCATTGTCTTCAATTATTCTACAATAGCAAAGATTTTGAAAGGCTGGGTTGAAAAGTTTCTATGGTTAAAAGGATACAGTTTTGTAATCTGGTGGTACTGAGCTGATTGGCAAAGAATGTTTGTATTAATCATGTCTAATACAGCTTTAAAAAATACCTCCAATGAAATCAGCTGCAAACATATTTTCTTTTATAAATGCCAAATTAATATTAAAGAAGAAATCTTACTCTGGGAGGCTTAGGAGTTCAAGACCAGTCTGAGCATGAGTGAAACCCTATCTCTACTAAAAATAGGAAGAATTAGCTGAGCATTTTGGTGAGTGCCTGTAGTCTCAGCTACTCAAGAGGCCGAGGCAGGAGGATTGCTTGAGTCCCAGAGTTTGAGGCTGCAGTAAGCTATGATGATGTCACTGCCCTCTACTCTGAGACAACAGAGGGAGACTGTGTCCAAAAAAAAAAGAAACTTTATTATTCCTTTCCACCAATATGGAAAGATATTTAATGCATAGACTAACAACTTCAATCACACTGACCTTTGTGTTTGTTACAGGATTATCAGAAACAGATATTTTGGACATTCTTTCTTAAATGAATGAAAAGCAAGCAAATAAAGCAATCTACTTCTTCCCTGCAGTTTTAATCCTAATGTAGTTTTACTTCATTAGCAAATATAAATGAAACTTTAATAAGAACACCTTTAATGTAAAGACGTTTTTGTGATAATATAGTCCCACTAGTAATTATCAAGCTATCATTATATAATTTAGAAAAAGAAATATTATGAATTAGCCAAGGTCATTTCCAAGATGGTACACAGAGGCTGACCTCATCATCCCTCGTCCCTTGCCAAGTGGAGCAGCTCAACCTTCCTTGAATATGCCTATATACATTTTGTTTTATTACCTTTATTTCTAACTCTATCTTTCAGCCTTCCCAGTCATCAAGCTGGAAATAATCTCTCCCTCCTCTGAAATCACACATGGTTTGTTAACATTACTTGTTATTAAACTCCGTTGGCCTCTGATTACAACTGTATCAACCCTCTTAGACTGTGAGCTTCTTGGAGGGTCAAGGTTATGTCTTATTTCTATATTCTCTCCCAACACTCAAACATCAATCACCTGATGGTGGTTGGTGACCAATACATTTTTGTTGGGTGAATGAACGTTTTCAACAAGAGTGACACTAAGCCTATATTTAAACCATTGGTGGTGATTTAAATACATGAATCTAAAAAAGCGAAGACCTAGCACTGCTTTTTGTTTTCAAGTTTTCCCCTTTTGATATATTTCTCTACAAATCCGCTTCCAAATTAAAAAAAACCTAAATTCCACCCCCTGCCTTGCCCCCTTTATAGTTTTAATAGCATCCATCATGCTAAGTCATTGGAATTCCATTAGCAATTAAAGGTGATTAAAGGACCTGGTAGGCATTTGCTTTCAACATTATTCCAGGCATGGGGAATTCTAGCTGACCACCTCTCTACATTGACCACTTCCTTCATAGACTGGACATGCACCACATGTATGTATCAGGCCTAGTTCCTTCTGTCAACCACCTCCGTATGTTGACCAACTTCTTATAGTCCCTTGAGAGGTCAACTTAATATATCCTACGTTTTCCCACAAACCACTGCCTAATAACCTGATGTTTGGAAGATTTTGCCATTTTCTTCGGTCTTGCCTTGCTAGGATTAGTAATAATTTCACATTTTCTCTATAGGTATTGCTAAAAGAATAGAAATACTATAAAGTGGGTGGAGTGCCTTCCTCACTGAAGAAATGGGCCTCAAGTCTCAAAACTAACTCTGGCAGGTAACCAGGAAAATGAATAAGCAGATGCTGTAATCTTCACTTAAACTAATATGCACTTGAAAGAATTACGTTTTAATATAGTTGAGCGTACTTCATAAAGCCTAGTAAAGAAAAGATATGAATAATGTGGGTATAAAAGCCCCATTAAAAAGTGGGCAAGAGACGTGACTAGAAGCTTTTCATTAAAGATATAGGAACGGCCAACAAACCACCGAAAAAATGCTCCACATCTCCAATCATTAGGGAAATGCAAATCAATACCACAATGAGCTATCACCAAACTCCAATGAGAATGGCTGATACTAAAAAGTCCCAAGACAGCAGATGCCGGCATAGATAAGGAGAGAAAAGAACTTTTACACATTGTTGGTGGGAATGCAAACTAGAGTAATTTCTATGGAAAATTGTACCTCAAAGAACTTAAAGTTGCTCTACCATTTGATCCAGCAATCCAACTCCTGGGTATTACCCACAAGAAAAATGTCATTTTATAAAAGGGACACATGCACTCAAATGTCTACAGCAGCACAGTTCATAATCGTAAAGAGGTAGAAACAACCTAAATGCCCACCAATACATGAATGGATTAGTAAAATGTGGTATATGGATGCCATGGAGTACTACTGGGCCATAAAAAATGTAGTATAGTATCTATTGCGATAACCTGGATGGAACTGGAAACCATTCTTCTAAGTGAAAAATCACAAGAATGGAGAGACACACACATATATTCAATACCAAGTTGGAACTGATCAATCAACACTGAAATGCACAGATGGAAGTAAACCTCAATGAAAATCAAGCTGGGAGGAGGATGGGGGAGGAGTTGGGTCAATTCACACCTATTAGGTATGGTGCACACTATGTGGGTGAAGGACACACTTATAGCTTTTACTCAATCCCTACTAAAACAAAGTATATGAAGAAAACATGTGGACCCCCTAGTATTCTGAAATTAAAAAAAAAAAAAGGTTAAAACAATAACCAGGGTTTAGCCTAGAATTAAGTAGAAATTTTATACTGGGTTGGGTGGTGGACTGGGAACAGAGAGTGGAGGGAGAACTGTGACCTCACTCAAAACAATGCTGCCCCCCTGTGGATACCAAGAGTTAGAAGCTGTCTCCTAGTCAACCTTCTCCTTAGTGGTAAACAAGGAAAACCATTTACTTCCTGTAATATCAATTTCATGGCTGTTGCCAGGAAATGAGGCAAGGAACAGAGAGACCTCCTCACCACCGCAGAAAAAAAGGTCACCGAAGTGAAGTTGTTTTATTAATTCTAACTTCTAATAGGAACTCAGGAACTTGGCTTAGCCAAGGGAAATGTAAAAATGAATCTAAAATGAGATGCCATTGTCCTGAAAAATGATGGTTGCAGGTACCCAGTGCTCATGTTCAGGCTATGTGATTGACCCATCATTCAAAGAGTGCTCGTAAATGCTTCTCTTGGAATCGGATGACAAAATGACTTTCTCTGAAGTCGTAGCATGCACACAGTGGGAAAGAAAACTTCATTTTTAAGTTAATCACTCTGACAAGTATTTCTGTTTGCAGTTGAATTGTCAAACAGGTAATAAAACAAAATAAACACAGTGTAAAGAGGCCTCTAGGCAAAGTTATAGTTAATGTGCCTCAGTAAAAATGGCAGAAGACTTGCAAAGTACTAGAGAAATTTGAAAAACCTGAGAATCTTAAAGATTAAGACGAGTTCCAATCTTTCATTTAGAACCTTATGAAGGTGACTCTATTTTAGCCTCTAACAACTAAAAGATGTCTCATTCATGTGACGTAGTAACTTGCACTGGGCAGGCACTCAATAAGTGCTTTACATTCCCACTCAAGCACTAAGGAATGAGGCTGAAAGGGAATGTGGAATTAGTCCAGATCTAATCTCCCCTGTTTACAACCGACCCACCTGTCCTGCAACCTGCAAAGAAGTTAAAGAACTTGTTCTCAAACCCACATAGTATTTCTGGTGAAGCCAAGACTAGAACCAATTTTCTCAAATCTCAGTCCAATGTTCTCTGTTATCTTGTTTTGTTAGATAGAATGTTCTATGTCTGCTGTTAAACTTCTTAACCTTGAAACATTTGTGAAAAGTCACTGGTGTTTTATAGACGTTATTCTGCCTATACATTTTGTCTTATTTCTTCCCAAGACATTTTAAATTTGGGGCAATTTCAAAATCAGCATTCCTTTAGAGGACAATTCACTTGTCTTCACTAAGATTTTTTTTCAGAAATGGGTAGCTGGGAATGTAAGTCCAATTTTGAAGCCATCATCGGGAGGTGATATGCTCCTTCACACACACACACACACACACCCCGCTTGAAGAAAAGGTTCAAGGTAAGATATGAAACAGCTACAGAAGGTGCCTGTGAGTATTACTTCTATTGGGGTCTAATACGTTTTCTTAGGTGAGGACGATGAACAGCTCCTCTGTGGAATGAGGTCAGCCACGTGTGCTGCCTACGGGCGGCTCTGTAGATACCACGTCTTCAGAAGGACGAGGGTGAAGCCTAAGAGCTTCTTTATACTGAAAGAGCAAATTAGCTTCCTAGAGTGAAAGATGCCTGAGATCAGAAAGAACTTACTTTAAACATGTTCCTAGGAATCCTTAGGAATGTGTCTGCATGATTGGGTGTGATAGAAAGAGGAAGTATAACATGATAATTTAAATAACACTCATGACGTAGGAAAAATGACTTCCCCCCCAGAGAGGTCTAGGAATACCAATTTGGTATCTACCTGATTAAGATTATTGTTCTCTAGAATGCTTCCTAAACCTGTTATTGTACAACATAAACAACAGAAAAGGCACTGGATAACCTTGACAAATAACACACCTGAATTAATTACAAAGTTCATGAGACAGTGGGATATTTAGCTATGTTAGATTACTCTGTGCACTTACTAAATGCAGCAACAATTTCCTGATTTGACATCGAAAAGCAGAATCTCCCAGAGTTCTCCTGTCAGGATGGTATCTTTAAAATCATTTTCTCTTCTATGTGTGTTGGGATCAACTTTATATATAAAAGTTGAGGAAAGAACTTCTCTTTAACACAAAATCTCAGTCTTTTCCCTCTGAGCTCTGATGAGTGTAATATTGAGAAATGACGCTAAAGATGTGTGGTGAGATCACATTTAAGAAGGGTACTTAAAGTCCCTGTGAAATAGCCCCAACATGGACATGCCAATCTCTTTGTTAGGCACCACCCCAGCACGTCTATCTTGGGACTGGCTCCCTCCCAAGATGGGCTGGGCATCTTCTGTATCTGTCCCCAGAGCACCATACGTACTGCTACACGGACTCTAACTGCCCACCAGCTTCAGTGGGCTGGGAGCTTCTTAAAGACAGGGGTATTATCTTGTTCACTAGAGCATTTCTGGCATCTAGCATGGATCCAAGGACACTCCATACATACTTCTTGACAAAAGTAATACGTGTTTTATGTGTATTAACTCATTTAACAGTCATAACAAGTTCCCAAAGCATCATAGCTATTTTCTTTTAATGATCCCAGGAAAAAGCAAAGAGGAATTACGGAGGAGCAGAGTCCCTTGTTCTGTCATCATCACACTCCAGCCCTGGGTATATTAACAGAATCTCAAAGTGGTCCTGGGAAGTGGCCCTGTTAATTAAGAGCAGGTAAAGGATGCATTTTGCTATAGAAGTGTCCTGCACAGTATTTGGGGATCAATAAGAATCATTAATAAGAGAGACAGTTTCAATATCTGCCAAGTATGTTAAATTAGAAGACTGACTTAAAGGCCATATCACAACTTGGGTGGAAATCACATGGTATCGTTACGGATTTCTGAAAAGACAGAAATGCACACAGTAACCCGACCAAAAGTCTTGTCTATCCTGATAGCAGAGAATATTCAGTAGCCAACCAAATGTGTTTCTTGCCCTGTAATAATAGAACTATAGCCAGAGAAATGACTTTCCAGGTAGACTCCATGTGGAAGCATTCTTTGAAGTCATATGTGGACAGATGACTAAATTCTGACGCTGCAATGAGTGAGTAATAACCATGCCCTAGGGAATAGAGGCTCAGTGACTAGAGGGAACCTGGACTTGAAACCAGCCAAGATGAGCACAGCTGTTCTGCTGAACTGGATCGCTTCCTTAAACGAGAACCAAACATCTGAATGATTTAAGCTACGTATTTCCAGGACTCTTTGTTATAGCAGCTGAACTTTCTCCTAATATATTCTCTAAGGAAAATTTTTACTTAGGAGGGTAAGGTAACCTCATTTCTCCTTCATGTTTCTGAAATTCAAGGTTCCTTATCTGTAAAATGAGAATGATAACTAAAAGTATTTCTGAACCTAAAATCCTATAATTCACTGTTATTCTTATAACCATGAGCCCGACCCAATCCCACCCCAGTAAGTACTCTGTTCCCTCAAGTTTGCTTTCACTGTGCCTCCTCTAAGCTTTGGAGCACCAAAGCTTTCATTTACACCAATAACTGTTTGTTTTCTCTAGCTCGAGCTTTAGCCATTTACTGGGGATCAAAGCCTTAAATTAAAGGATCGAGCTCTTACTCACAAGTTCAGGTTCCAACCTGAGTTGATGAGATTCTGGAAAGGCAATGAGTTCCCATGAAATTATTTCAGTGAAATGGAATCTTTGAGTTAAACCCTGCTTGCATTAAAACATAAACATGCTGAAAACTATCTTCCATACAGATGAGACTCTATCCTCACAAGGCCCACAAACAAGGCTCCAACTTCTTTCTTTTGTAAACCAGATCGGGTTAATCCGATCTGCAAATAATAGTAATTTTCTGTTACCTGAAAAATTTCTTCTTATGTTTCCACCTTTACTCCCACATCTCCTAAGTCATTTTCTTTCTTTCTCTTTCTTCCTCTTCCCCTTAACTCATAAATGCTTCCTATTAGGAAGAAAACGGATGATATGTCATTTACATTTGTATCTCCCTAGCCTCTGCTTTCACTGGCTCAGGTCTCCACTTCTTACCAGCATAAAAAATACCCAGTACACTGTTTTCTACTAGTATTACCAAACCATTCAGCCACCACCATAACATTTCCACTATGCCTTGGATATCAACTCTGTAAGAATCACATCTACCAAAACTACTTTTGGCTTTAACCAGCTGCAAGCCCATTAACAACACAACTATTTTGCAATTTCACTCAACAAACTTCCCATAGTTCAATGTCTGGCGCGAGTAACGCTAAAAGCCATTATTTCGTTTTCCTCAAATTAAGACTTCAACTCCTTCTCAACATATGAATACAATACACATTTTAATTGCTTGGAAACGTTTTAAGCCTGTTAAATCCAAGTATACCCCTAAAAGCTGAGAGCGAAATTCTAAAAGAAAAAACATCAGTCATTTCAACTATGATATTTTTTGATAAAATACTCTAAAATTATTAAATAAATTTAAGCTAAGTCAGAGAAAGGATTATCTGGAAACCTCAAGTACGAAGGATTATATCCTCCAGCAGTGGGGTCCTCTTTAATTCTCTGTGTGTTGTGCCATGGAGGGACATCTGCCCTACATTTGCTTTCTGTTTTATTTTTACCTATCTTCAAATTAGCCTTTCCTCTAATATAGGATCCCTGTGTTTTTGGCCTGGTTTTCCTTAAGGTAACTCAACATAAGCATCAACAACAAAAAAAATGAAAAGCCCTGGACATCACAAATACTCTACAACATAATGTCAAAGAACAGCCTGAAGCAATATTAACAATAAAATAAAGATGCATATTTAGATGGTGCAAAGGACATGTACAATGTCTTTGTATTTTAGTGGCTTACTAATTTCTAAACTAAATTACTTGCTAGTTTTAAAAATGAAAAATGCTGGTATATGGCAGAAAATTTCAACATTAAAAAACCTACAAAGGAAAGTAGAATTCCTTCTATCCCAGATTCACATTACCTTCCCATTTTCTTCTGCATCATTTCAAAAACAATTTAATATATATATATACACAAACATATACTATGTATTTAGGTATAATTTCTAGATAAATAGAAGCCTGCTGTATGTGTTTACTATACTTTGCTTTTTTCAGTTAATAAGCTTGAGACTATTTTATATCAAAACATGTAAATCTAGCTTATATATTTTTAAAGAACTTGAATAGTTTTCTTAATCAGTCATCTTGATCTTCATGTCCGTCTGTCCAGTCTTTTCCATCTCTGCATGTAGGTTTTTGTACAAATACACACAAATAAGGACAAATCTAAAGACAACATTTATATTTAAAAATTTGAATGATAATCCAATGTTATCCTCAGACAGACTACTATATGTTTAATTTAAAAAAGAAATGATGGGCGGTGTCTGTGGCTCAGTGGGTAAGACGCTGGGCTCCATATACTGAGGGTGGCAGGTTCAAAACCGGCCCTGGCCAGCTAAAACACCAATGAGAATTGCAACAAAAAATAGCCGGGCGTTGTGGCGGGCGTCTGTAGTCCCAGCTACTCGGGAGGCTGAGGCAAGAGAATTGCTTAAGCCCAAGAGTTGCAGGTTGGTGTGATGCCACAGCCCTCTACCCAGGGTGACAAGGTGAGACTGTTTAAAAAACAAAAACAAAATCATCCTGTTTGCAAAAATTAAAAACACTCCATTAAAATAAACATATAGATAAAAATAAATAAACAGCCTCAATAGAGTACTGTTAGAATATGAAACAACTGAAGCATGCACAGGTCTCTAAAGACATGCTTTCTTGGAAGAATTCTGTACAGTAACATGAAAACAAATATTTTTTATTTCATAGATCAACACCAGTAATGTATACATGGCATTGCAAACAGTACTGGCAAATTGTAACTATCCATATTGACTGGGGACTAATGCTGTTATAATACTACCTAATGTAAAATAATTTTTATAGATCTCTAATTTGCTCATTTTAGTAAACTATTTCTTTTGTCTTTAATTAAGAATTAGAAAACTGTTGGATCCTTAATGAACATGACAGACCCCAAATCTTTTAAAATACTGTATTTTTGTTAAATTCAATCATATCAAAGAGCAATTTTTTCAGAAAACAAAAAATTCTTTGCTAGTCAGATTTATGACATAACGTGTTTTGCTACTTATATGTCAAATATTTAAAAACCCATGTTGGGTTCAGTTCCCTTGACTGTGACCCTACTTTTCCACTCCCTCCAGTACAGACTGTGCGGCAGTTCTATGGACAGCGCAGACACTGGACTGACTTGGGCTCCACTCCTCATTCAGTGTACACTGGAGGGAATCATGCCTTCAGTCTCACATAACTTGCAAAAAGACTAGACAAAAAGACAGACTTTTTTGATGTCTGAAAGAATGAAACAAAGAGCAATATACAACTATTTTGTCAGTCATTTTGTTTTCATTGAAGGCTTATGGATTTGGGGGAATGTTTAGCACCAACACTAGTCAAAGTGAAAGTTTAATGCCAGAGGCAAAGGAGCTTGTTGGAAAACTTTAAAAGAACAAGTTCTGGGCGGCTCCTGTGGCTCAGTGAGCAGGGCGCCGGCCCCATATAACGAAGGTGGCGGGTTCAAGCCTGGCCTCGGCCGAACTGCAAAAACAAACAAAAAAAATAGCCGGGCGCTGTGGCGGGCGCCTGTAGTCCCAGCCACTCGGGAGGCTGAGGCAAGAGAATCCCTTAAGCCCAAGAGCTGGAGGTTGCTGTGAGCAGTGTGACGCCACGGCACTCTACCCAGGGCGATAAAGTGAGGCTCTGTCTCTACAAAATAAAAAAAAAAGAGAGAGAAGAAGAAGAAAGAAAGAAAATCATAGCTTTGGCTTGGCGCCTGTGGCTCAACAGGCTAAGGCGCCAGCCACATACACCTGAGCTGGCAGGTTCGAATCCAGCCCGGGACCGCCAAACAACAATGGTGGCTGCAACCAAAAAAAAAAAAGAAAATCATAGCTTTAAAAACTGACCATCCTTACAGACCTGTTCCGTGCAGACGGTTGTGGTATGATAGCAAAAAAAAAAAAAAAGAAAGAAAGAAAAACCCACTTAAGGTTTCAATTTTTCCCCATTAGAATTTTCTCTGATTCTTTAAACATAAACACTTAGTCTGAGTGGTCCTGCTGGCTTCTGTAAGTACTGAGTGTTTTCTCATATAAAATTCTGCAAATAACCCTGACCAGAAAGCAGAGTCTGAGCCCAAAGAGTCCAAGCTGAGGCCCCTCTTGAGCCTGCCGCAGGAGGTCATTGAAGGCCCAGGTAGTTCTTCCTGAGACACCTCCACTCAGGTTTCCCAGCCTACTCACACCAGCCACGGAAGGAGTTCTTCATAATTAAAATCTTTCCAGTGTATAATTTCTGTCTTCCCAAGAATTTTGGAATTTTATTCCAGTATTTAAGTTTAAGCTTTATATTTTTGTTGAAGATATGAGGGTGCTAAGTGATGTGGTCTGAAGAAGCAGTGACAATGTTTCAAGTAAGTGTGGTGTTGCAGGAAGATGAGGCCCAACGGAGAGAAAGAGCACCCAAACACCATGTTTAGAAGAGGAAAAGCTTTATTCACTAGCCGGGAGCTAAGGGCATAGAATTCCAAATGGCTATACTCCCCAACTGGCTCAGTCTTTCTCTCTCTCTTTTTTTTTTTTTTTTTTTGTAGAGACAGAGTCTCACTTTATCACCCTTGGTAGAGTGCCGTGGCATCACACAGCTCACAGCAATCTCCAACTCCTGGGCTTAGGTGATTCTCTTGCCTCAGCCTCCTAAGTAGCTGGGACTACAGGCACTCGCCACAACGCCCAGCTATTTTTTTGTTGAAGTTTGGCTGGGGCTGGGTTCAAACCCTCCACCCTTGGTATATTGGGCCGGCACCCTACCCACTGAGCCACAGTTACTGCCTAGTCTTTCTCTTTTTGTTTACAGTGAAGAAGTTCCAACTCATAGGTACCCATCTTATTGGCCACTTTGAATGAAGCGGGAGATGCTATTCCAGCCCCCACAGAATTACAGAATTTCACAAAAGTGGAAATTTTCAAGTTCTGGGAAGTTAAGTTTACAAATTCCCAAGAGCTGAGTCACCGCGGAGAGGACCCTGCAGGGCTCCTTAAGAAGATCTGTTCTTCTAGACCTCACCCTTCACGGATATCCTCTCTCAGTGGTATTTCATGCTGAATTTAAAAATAATGTAATCACCCCTGCACCACCATCCCTAAAGGTGACCACATGGTTTCAGGAAGACGAGGCCCAATGGAGAGATAGAGCACCCAAACACCATGTTTATAAGAGGAAGGCCTTTATTTCATCCAGCAGAGCAAACGGCATAGAAGAATTAAAAATGGCCATGCTCCCAAACAGCTTGATCTTTCCCTTTTTTTGAGACAGAGCTTCAAGCTGTCACCCTGGATAGAGTGTTGTGGCATCACAGCTCACAGCAAACTCCAATTCCTGGGCTCAAGCGAGTCTCTTGCCTCTGCCTCCAAAGTAGCTAGAACTACAGGTGCCTGCCACAACACCCGGCCATTTTTTGGTTGCAGCCATCATTGTTGTTTGGCGGGCCTGGGCTGGATTCAAACCCACCAGCTCAGGTGTACGTGGCTGGTGCCTTAGCCTGTTGAGCCACAGGCGCCGAGCCTGATCTTTCCCTTTTTATCTCCAGTCAAAAAGTTCCAACCCACAGGTACCTTTCTCATTGTTCAGTTTGAATCAAGTGGGGGATGTTGTTCCAGCCCCACAGAACTACGGGATTTCACAGAAGTGGAAATTTCCAGATTCCAGGAAGTTAAGTCTACAAATTCCTAAGAGTTGAGTCACCATGTAGTGGCCCCTGCAGGTGTATCCTTGTGGTCTCCTTGAGAAGACCTGTTCTCCTGGACCTCACCTTTCTCAGGTATCCTCTCAACATGACCAATACTTTTTGCTGTTTGTAGTTTAACCCTCTATTTAGCAGAAAGCAGTGATTTTTTCAGTTTTGTATTTTGAGTTTTTAGCAGCTTAATGTTAGTATTAATATGTTACTAGTAATATGCTGAAAAAATGTTTCTGGTTTCTGTGCCTCATTCTGTGACATACATGTCTGAGCCTGTGGGTCACCCACTTTACTTCTTCATTTCACTCATATTAGGAGTTGAGTAGTTTCAGGTTCATATTTGGATCTTAATACTGCACTGTCCCACATCCATGGGACCGTGATAACACCTTTTATCTTCTGCCTATTTTTTTCTAGTCCCCCCCCCTTTTTTTTTGAGACAGAGTCTCACAATGTTGCTCTGGGCAGACTGCCATGACTCACAGCAACCTCAAATTCATAGGCTCAAGTGATTCTCTTGCCTCAGCCTCCTGAGTAGCTGGGACTACTCATTCCTGATCTGAGTGGAAATGTTTTCAATTTTATGCCATTCAGTATGATATTGGCTGTGGGCTTGCTGTAGATGGCCTCTATTACTTTAAGAAACGTCCCTTCTATGTCTGTTTTCTTAAGTGTTCTGATCATGAAAGGATGATGGATATTATCAAAGGTTTTTTGTATCATTTGAGACCATGATATGGTCTTTGTTTTTTATTTTATTGATAGGATGTATTATATTTATACATTTGCATATGTTGAACCAACCCTGTAACCCTGGAATAAAACCAACTTGATTGTTGTGTATAATTTTTTGATGTGTTGTTGAATTCTCTTTGCTAAGAAATAATTGAGTATTTTTGCATCGATATTCATTAAAGAGATTGTTTTATAATTTCTTTCTTTGTTGGTTCCTTTCCTACTTTGGGGATCAAGTTGATATTTGCTTCATAGAATGTGTTGGGAAGTATTCCTTCTTTTTCTATGCTTTGGAAAAGGTTGTATAATATAGATATTAGTTCACTTGAGCCCAGGAGTTGGAGGTTGCCCTGAGCTGTGATGCCACAGCACTCTACCCAGGGTGACAGCTTGAGACTCTGTCTCATAAAAAAAAAAAAAAGAAAGAAAGAAAGAAAGAAAAAGAAAAGATACAAGGAATAATTTCTATTCTTCTAAATTTCCTGAGGTTAGACTTGTGTCCTATGATCAATTTTGGAGGATGATCCATGGCCTGATGAGAACAATGTACATTCAGTTTTATTAGGATGAAATGTTCTGTAGAGGTCTGTTAAGTCCATTTGTTCTAGGGTGAGGTCTAAGTCTAATATTTCTTTTCTTAGTTTTTCTTGGAGGATCTATCCAAATCTGTCAAAGGGATGTTAAAATCTCCAACTATTATAGTGCAGAAAGATATCAAGTTTTTCATATACATTGGGGTTTGCTTGTAAATTGAGGAGCATAGGGTGCATAAATATTAATTCTCGAAATCTCTTCATGTTGGTGTTTCCCTTGGCAAACATGTAGTGACCATCCTTATCTTTGTTTATCATTGTTGGTATAAAACCAATTGTATCTGCAAGTAAAATTACAACCCCTGCTTTTTACAGATATCCATTTGCCTATGTTAGAGATGTCCATCCCTTCACCTTGAGTCTATTTTTATCCTTTAACATAAGATGAGAGTCTTCTATGCAGCAGATATCTGGTCTAAATTTATGTATCCACTCAGCCAATCTGTGCCTGTTTAGAGGACAATAGTTCAACATTCACATCAATTGAGAGAATTGATAAGGCTGGTAGTGTTTTGGGTGTCAATGTTTTTCAAATATCCAGTTGACATTTTTATTTTACTTATTTGTTTTTGAGACAGAGTATCAAGCTGTCACCCTGGGTAGAGTGCAGTGGCATCATAGCTCACAGCAACCTCCAACTATTTAGGTGATTGTCTTGTCTCAGTCTCCTAAGTCACTGGGACTACAGGTGCCCACCACACACAACGCCTGGCTACATATATATATATATATATTTAATTTTATTTTACTTATTTGTTTTTGAGACAGAGTCTGAAGTTGTCACCCTGGATAGAGTGCTGTGGCATCACAGCTTACAGCAACCTCAAACTCTTGGGCTTAGGCGATTCTCTTGCCCCAGCCTCCGAAGTAGCTTGGACACATGGGTGCTTGCCACAATGCCTGGCTATTTTTTTGGTTGTAGTTGTTGTTGTTTTGGCAGTTGAAAGGGACATTTTATCTGAAAAGTGAAGACAGTGAGAGTAGGTGGAATGTAGATCATAATGTCCAGGCAGGACAGGGAAAAGGGAACATGGACTCTGACAGTGCCTTATGCCCCTGCAAGTTCCCTAAGGGGGAGTGTAGGGTCTGGGGGAAGAGGAGAACTGTCTGGCAGGAGGGGACCATGGCTATGAGCAGACTCAGTATTAAGGGGAAAGTATTGGGAGAGGGGTTTGGGATAGGACATCAGAGGGGGAGTAGGATCTATGTTTTCCTAACTTGCTGGTCTCCAAGGGGAGGGGGAACAGGAGCACTTGGGGGTGGCAGCTGATCATCCAGCCCAAAGGATGTGATTTCTAGAGGATTTTTATGGTGTTCATGTTGGGAAGGAAATAGAGGGGATTAACAGGGAAGTGAAGGAGGAAGATTTAAGAGGGAGAGTGAGAGACACGAAAGAGGGTGTGTTTTGAGTGCAAAAAAGGCCTGAATATACGGGATTTCAAACCAGTTTTCCTTTCAGCTATGTAATTGTCAAGGTCTGTTCATTTGTATTTGGGCCAAATTGTTTATGGCAGGCGTCCTCAAACTTTTTTTTTTTTAATAATTTTATTAAATCATAATTGTGTACATTGGTGCAATCATAGGGCAGAATGTGCTTCATATACAATCAGAACTATTTTGATCATACTGTTAGAGATAGCCTTCATGGCATTTTCTTGATCACTATATAAAGACATTGATACTTTACATTTAATAAGTTTCACCAGTACCCTGCTAAGATGCACCGTAGGTGTGATCCCACCAATTGCCCTCCGTCCACCCACCCTCCCCCCTCCCCTCCCCTATTTCTCTCATCTCCTGATCATCTGGGCAACCCTTTAGCCACTGACCATGAACTTGTGTACACACCATAGAGCCTGCGTTTAAACCACCTCTTTCTTTGATTCACTTTGTCACAAAGGAACAAACATGATACAGAACTTAAATCTTTCTCCAACCTCTCTGAGGACCAACTCTGCTGGTGCCAGGATTTCTTGCAGGGTCATATAGAAAAACTTCCTCACGGTTAATGTATACATGCAGTTTTTCACAAGAGAAGTAAGAGTTTACAAATTCAGGTTGCTACTTAGTTGTGTTGTGTCCGTAGGACACGGCTGACCCCAGTCCCATTTGAACCACTTCTGTTTTATGACAGAGGATAATCCTCATGCTCACTTTAACAAATGGGTAAATCATGTCAAATGCCTTCATAGCAGGAAGTTTGAGTCAAGTGGCATGATCACATGTTCTCATGATCGGGAACTTAATCAAGATGAAAAATGAATAGCAAAGCAAGAAATATTTCTTAGAAGTGGCCTGTTTTTTGTTTTGGGTTTTTTTTGGGGGGGGGGGGTGGAGTTAGTTGTTGTTTGAAAAAATGTGGCTTTGCTCCAAAGACTGTTAATAGAAATTTATCCTTAATGATTACAAATGTGTTCAGCACAAATTGAACCTGCTGGCTTAAAAAGGCCAAGGGCCACAGTTATTGGTCCTGAATTCTGAATCACTAGGGAAGACTCTTTTGTTAAGGATCCCATTTGTACTTGGAAACTTAGGAAAGTAGGAGCAAGTAGAACACTCACTGGTGATACATTTTGCCTCCAAAATACAAAAAGTCCTACCAAGTATTTTGCTCCTCGGTGTTAGGTGACAAATGTTTTGTCAACTTTAAGGAAATAACTTAGAAATTTTCAGGTCAACAGATCACTAGAAAATTCACCAAAGTATACTTTTGTGGGATTCACCTTGAAATCCATACCCTGCGTGTATCCTGCCAAGGCATTTATGATGTCTATTTATTCTTTCTCTACAGGTGCTATCAATATGGTATTATTCATGTAGCAGATTATCAAGGTGTCTTTTGAAATTATGAGACAGTCTAGGGCCCTAGAAACTAATCTGGACACTGTTGAAACCATGAGACAAGATGGGGAAGGTAAGCTGCTACCCGTCTTTGTTCAAACTTCTGCTAATATTTTTATTTATTGAGAGAGTGAGGAAAAGCATTCCCAAATCCACAGATGCATTCCAGGTGCCAGTGAGTGTGCTGAATTTTTCCAGCAGAGAAACCGCATCTGGAACAAAAATTACAGTTAAAGTCAAACCTATTTCTTTGCATGATAACTCACTCTCATTTTGCAAGGTCCTTCTTTTTCTGCACCTCCATGACTAGAGAGATAAGTGGATTTATCTAATAGGAATTGCCACACCTACTTTTCTAAAGTCTTTGATGGTAGCACTAAACTCTCTCTGGTGGAAAAGATTCCACTAGGAATGGAATGTTACTTTTAATTTACTAATTCATTGAGAACAAGAAGTTCCAGGGGATGTAATGGGACCATAATAACTTTTACTTTGTGGGTCACAAAAACTAGTAGGGATTTCTCTAGAATACCTGGGTATCTGTGTATTTCAAGCATAAAATTTTAAATTTCAAATAAATATGTGCTATATAATTAGAAAATGGAAACAGAATGATTTTGGCATCTATTGAGCCAACTTTTCATTTATTATCTGACCCATGAGCCACCATTCTAAACAATGGGCTGCTGCGGTATTCTGGGTTTGAGAGCAATAGCGTACTATGGTGTTAGTATCCACTAATCTACAAAAGATATGAATGCTTTCCTGCTCCTAGTGATAAATTATGCTGTATTTGGAGAGAGTATCATGACATATAATTTGATATTATTACAGGGTCCAATCAGAATACTATCTCCCTCTATTTCATTCTAGGAACACTGAGTCTAAGAACTCACTCAGGCACTGAGATTAGGCTTAGAATAATAAATATATATTATGATATCTCAGGTCTGGCCTAAGTTCACCAGACATAATGCTCTCCCCAGCTCAACATATACAACCAACGACTCATATCACTTAGGAAACCTGTAGCAACTCTGAAATTGCTTTGTCCCTGGGGATATCATGATCATTAGCCAAGGTCAAAGAACACTAAAGGTCTAATTACTGTGCTGGCCTTTTGAGGCTAGATCCTAAATAGAACCAAAGTCAGCCCTCTATCTTTGTGAGTTCCTCATCCTCAGAATCCACCAACTATGAGAGGAAAATACTCAGAAAAAATGCAGTAATTTAAAATAATACACATAAAAAATATAGCATAAAACTAGTTATATAATATTTACTTTGTATTAGATATTATAAGTACTCTAGAGATGATTGAATGTATACAAAAAGATATGTGTATGGTATATGCAAATACTCTGCCATATTATGTAAGGAACTTGAGTCTCCTTGTATTTTGGAATCTGCAGGGGACCATTGACCCAATCCCCCAAGGATGCCAAGGGGAACAACTGTTACTTTGCTTTTGCTCTTCTTCAATCCTCCAATCCATAGAAACCAGTGAACTATTTCAAGTACAATCTTGCATTAGCATCTTGAAGCCTATACAAATTACCATGACGCATGTTTCACAGATGTTGATGCTCTCATACACAGCGTTTTTCTCAAAGTCTTGGTAAAGAGTGTCTTCTGGTGTTTCTCAGCGAGTATAGTTAGGAAACAATCTGACGTAACACATGGTGAATGAACTCCCACCTCCTAACCCCCACGTCTTTGTGGCTTTCTCTATGTATTATACCAAGAATTTTCTGGCATTCAGCTGTTTTTTTCCTTTTAAGTGCAAGCCACCTTGAATTCTGTGTTTCATATTTTAGGCACCCATCCAAGAAAACAATTAAAATCACTTCGAAAGAATCCAGCCAGCATGCTGAAATCAGATCAATTAAATCAGCCAAATCATAAAATAACTATTGTTCTTCATTTTACAACCACATTCAGATCCTATTCTATACACACATCCCAGATTTTGGTCTACATGAATTAGTAAAGTGATTTTTTTTTTCATGTGAAAGTATTGTTCTTTTTTTTTAGACAGAATCTCACTTTTTTGTACCAGTAGAGTGCTGTGGCATCACAGCTCATAGCAACTTCAACCTTTGGACTCCAGCGATTCTCTTGCCTCAGCTTCCGGAGTAACTGTGACTATAGATTCCTGCCACAACACCTGACTATTTTTAGAGACAGTGTCTCACTTTGGCTCAGACTGGTCTCAAACCCGTGAGCTCAGGCAATCTGCCCACCTCAGCCTCCCAGAGCGCTAGGATTACAGGCGTGAGCTGGGCAAAAAGTATTGTTCTTATGGTTTGACTTTATGATTTTTTTTTCTAGGAGGATTCTGGAATATAAAGACAGTTAAATTCAGCGAGTCAAGAGGGCTTAGGAAAGCTCAGAGTAGATGGCTAAGAAGAATGATCTGTATTTATGATAAATAGCTTAGGCAAAAGATTTTCTTTTTCTTTTTGCAGTTTTTAGCTTGGGCTGGGTTTGAACCCACCACCTCTGGCATTTGGGGCCGGCACCCTACTCCTTTGAGCCATAAGTGCTACTCAGCAATAGATTTTCTTAAAATACTTTCATACCAGGGTGAGAGAATCTCATCCTCCCACTGGCATCTAAGGGATAAATAATCAAAGAAACAAAAGGTTAAAATACTCAGTGACCCTCCACGAAGGATATTATATCCACTATTGAATGCAAAATTCTTTTTGTTCTTTGACTTGATGCATTTATTACTCTAAACACATAAGTGAAATTAAATCATTAAATTTACATAATTCAAATATACTTCTATTAGTGCTAATCAACTAATTGAGGAACAATTTGCAAAAAGTTTCCTAATTAGCATTTTGCTACCCAAATATCCATTTTCAATGAATAATTTATCGCTTAAATATATCTTAAATAAAAATAAAAGCCTGAATTACAAAAGTTTGGTGGGTTTTCTACATTTGATATTGGCTTAATGGTGAAATAGCACATGATACAATTATATGGCTTCCTAGGGAAAAATTATTAGAGCAATTTCTTGAATCAAGAATTTTCTCACTTAAAGAGGTAAATTTGTAAGTCACTTAAAATATGGCAAACAGATAATCAATTTTTACTAGGATATTTATAGTAGGTACTCAGTTACCACATAAAAATTATACATATTTACTTTTAAGTTGAAGAGAAAGGCAGTGTAAATGGAGTGTTTCTAAATAGGAACAATTCCTGCAGATGCCCACTTCTGTCTAGTGTTTGTTCTCCATCCTTCTACAAAACAGCAGAAGAAAGACTACTTTAAAACTCACTCACTGAGACCAGTTACACACTGACAGACACAGACAAAGATATCAAGAGCCAAGAAGCTACATGGCGATATCTCTTATGAATAGAGATACAAAATCTTCAACAAAATATAGCAAAATTAATCCAATAGAAAAATAAAAGGATCCCACAATGTGACCAAGTACAATTCAGACCAGGAATTCAAAATGGTTTAATATGGAAAACTCAATATTATATACCATTAAACATTAAAAGAATGAAAAAATAACCCATATGATCAATTTAAATGATGCAGAAAAATAATTTTCCAAAGAGTTTGATGAAAAACAAAAGAACAATTCAAAAATTAGAAACAAAAGAGAACTTCACCAAACTAATAAGGGCATCTATAAAAATCTGACAACTGATACTATAATTAGTGGTCAAAGAATGAAACATTTCCACCTAACAACAGAAATAAGACATAAATGTCTGCTTTGGCCATTCCTATTCAACATTGCACTAGAAGTTGTATCCTGAAAATTAGACTAGAAAAAGAAACAAAGGCACATAAATTGAAACAGAAGTAAAATTTTATTTGTAGATGACATGATCTTATATAAATAAAATCCCAGAGAATACATAAGAAATTTACTAGAGGTAATAAATGTATTTAACAAAGTTTTAGGTACAACAAGATCAAAACACAAAAATCAGTTGTGTTTCTACCTGCCAGCAATGAACATTATGAAAAAGAATACAAGGAGCCAATACCATTTACTAAAGTAAATAGCCAGGGATAAATTTATCTAAAAATGTGAAGACATCTTTGCTGAAAACACAAGATATTTTGACAGAAATCAAATAAGGAAAAAAACATCCCATGTTCAAACATTGGAAGACATACTACTAAGATAGCAATACTTTCCAATGTAATCTACAGATTCAATCCAATCTCAAAAAAAAAAAAAAAAAGAAAGAAACAAAAAGCATTTTTCCTTTTTTTGCATAAACAGGTAAGTTATTCTAAACTTCATATAGAATGTCAGGAAACCCTAAAATAGCTAAACTAATCTTGTAAAACAAAGAACAAATTTGAAAGATGTGTACTTTTCAGTTTCAAAAATTACTACAAAGCCACAATAATCAAAACTGTGTGGTACTGGCCTAAGGATAGACATATTGATCAATGGAATAGAATTGAGAATCCAAAAATAAACATATCAATCTATAGTCAATTTATTTTCAACAGGGATGCCAATCACTTTCAATGGGAAAGAATAGACTTTTCAATAAATGTGTTTAAGACAACAGGGTAACCACATGCAAAAGAATGGAATTTGTCCATTGCCCTACACCATATATAAAAATTAACTCAAATTTGATGAAAGTCCCTAATGTAAGATCTAAAGCTACAAAACTCTTAAGAAAATATAAAGGTTTATTCTTTATAACAGTGGAGTTGGCAATTTTTATTGTTGTTGCTATTGTTGTTATGACCTCTAAATCACAAGAAACCAAAGAATAAAGAAATGTTGGCCTTAAGCAAACATAAATACTTTAACATATCAAAAGATACTATCAAGTATCCAAGTCAAAGGACAACCCACACAATGAAAGAAAATGTTGGCAAATCATATAACTTCTAGTGGTTTACTATACTAACTTCTAGTGGTTTACTATACTGAATATATAAAGAACACAACTCAAAAGAAAAAGATAAACAATAATACTAAAAATGAACAGAGGACTTGAAAGACATTTATCCAAAGAAGATATGCACATAGCTAATAACATGAAAAAATGTTTCACTTTATCAGTTATTAGAAAAATTTAAATCAAAACCACAATGGAACTTTAACTTATCCACTAAGATGGGTATATTTGAAAAGAAAAAAAGAAAAATAACAAGTGATGGCAAAAATGTGAGGAAATTAGAACCTTTTTAAATTTTATATTCCTATCAATAGAGATATAAAGTGATGCAATTGATATAGAAAATATTTTAACAATTCCACAAAAAGTTAAACATGGAATTATTACATGACCCAGAAATTTCACTTCAAACTATATAACAAAAATAATTTAAAATGGTATTCACTCAAAACCTTATACTTAAAGAATTGTTATAACAATTATAGACAAAAAGTTAGAATAACCCAAATGTCCATCAACAAATAAATGGATAAACAAAACTGTCTATATTCCACTGACATATTCCATTATGTCTATATAATGGAATATTATACAGCTATAAAAAGAAATTAAGTACTGATATATGGTACAACATGAATGAATCTTAAAAATAATATGTCAAGTAAAAAAAAATAGTATGTCAAATGAAAGAAGTAAAACACAGCAGGCCACATACCATATGATTCCATCCACATGAATTTATATAAAATGTTGAGACTAGGCAAATTCATAGAGACAGATAATAGACTGGTGATTGCCAGGTGATCAGGGCAGAGGGAACTGAGAAATGATAATTAATAAGTATAGGGCTTGTCTTTGGCATGAATCAAAATGTTCTGGAATTATGGAGCAATAAAGTGCATATGTTTTATTTTCTGTTTAAATTAGTTACTATTAAATAATACTTTATTTGCACTATATTATTAATTAAGCCACACTGAACAAATATTTTTTAATTTAGGAAGAAATTATATAGTATGAAAGTCACTATTTTAAGATGTACAATTCAACAAGTTCATTCAACATACATGAATGTTATGCCTCCATCACCAATACATAATTCCAGACAAACAAAATAAATCTATCTGATAATAATGATGTCCAAATTATTAATATATGATTTTCTTTGAGAAGGGGCTGACACACTGTGCTGAAAGCCAATGTCGAATCAGTGGCCATAATGTCCACTCCAAGTTATGGAGAGGTTCACAAGCTCTGGGGGGCTCAGTAATCCCAGGTTTTAGTGACAGTTGACAGAGTTTTCCTCTGCCAATCACATGGGTGGAGACCCTTACCATGAAGACGTCTCAGTTTTCTTAGCCTATGAAACTGCTAACTGTTGAACAGGCTAAGATGGAATACTGGTTTCTCCTGGTACGGAGGAGGTTCTGGCATTGTAAAAAATCATTTGTAACCCTTACTGGTAATGGTGGAATTTGGTTTTATAAAAGAAATGGTAAACTATGAGAATTAATCTTTTAGAAGAGAGCCTAATGATAACCAACTAGCTCTTCAGTTCCTTCAAAATTGAAAGGTATTCTCAACTTCTCATATCTGCTCGTTTATAGACCACAATTGAACTATGTGTGTTTAATTCATTTAAACACTCATTTTCTTATGTTAGACCCAGCTCTGTGCTCCATTTACTGAATGTCACCCCAGTTTTGTAGAATCCCACATTGTTCAATAACCGGATAGTTCATTGTTTCAGTTACTTCAACTATGAAGAATGAACATAAATATAAAAATAGAAACTATCACCTTCCAGAATGAAGTTGACTCCAGTTGAGCTAAAGAACATTAAGGCCTCTTCCTTCTGAATCATTCAACTAACAAGCATTGAGGACCTATTATCTTAATGACACTGACCTGGTTATTGGGAGAATACAAGATTGAATAAGAAACTAAGTTTTTTCAGAGCATTTATTTTGCTGTGAAGAAACCAAAAATCAGTACTAAAGTAGAAGGTGAATAAAATCAGTATCGAAAACAGGTGAAACATCTTACATTGGAGACAGAATAAAGGGAACGGATTCTAACCCCAGCAGTCAAAAGCCTCTATAAATCAGTGATGCTTCCATGTGGGAATTTTGAAACTTCATGGGGAAGTGTGCAGGGGTATGACAGTGCTCTCCAGCCAGTGAGGAGAGAGAATGTAAGTGATGACATCGATCAAATGCCATGGCCAGAAAGGGAGACCAGAACAGTTTGGGACTGAATCGCTAAGGTCTTGAATGTCATTTGAATGCACTTCAACATTATTCTGCAGGCCACCAGCTGGAAGACCATGATGGATGGCAGAAATGTCAATTGACCTAGGTTTTAGGGAGATAACTAGGGCAGCCATGTGAATGACAGATTTGAAAATCTGCTTAATGAGGAATAGTGAGTAAGATACTTAAAGAATCCAGGTTTATTCATGTGATCCACTGGATAAGGAGTTCCTCATAAGCAGCTTGCAAATCGTTTTTCCTTCATCTTATTTCTCAGTCTTATTCAAATTCAGGCACCTGTTAAGTTTTCTTCAAAACTGTGATCACATTTTTAGAAACAGCAAAACAATTTTTCAACAGAAATACAGAGAAAGATATTAAACAACTGATACGATCTGGTTCCTTAAAATTGCATTCTAATGGACTTAGAAATATGACTTTTTATGATGAACATTCATATTGTCAAAGTATTTGATTTTTGAATGGAAGAAACCTAGTTTGCAAGAGCATGCACTGCAGTGAATGGTGAAAAATACTAAAAGAAACAAGGTAAAGGGACACTTAAGGGAGTTCAGTAATATGTATTATTTTACATATCCGCTTCTCCGCTTTTCACAATGTATTTCATAGATTGGAAAGACCTAAAAAGGTTACCTGCATTGAATATGGGAAGTCATAACAAAGCCTTTTTATATACAGAACCAGTGTTAATTAGACGTGACTTTGAGAAGTCTTTTAAAGTGCAGGTGAGATCAAGAGCACTGCTGGTGCAGAAACCAGACAGTCAGGAACAACCTATTGGGTACATCAGTAGGAAAAGTCTTTCCCCCAGAGACTCGTTATTTGATGATTGAAAAAGAATGTCTGGACATCAAACGAGTTTTGGAAAGTTTAAGGTACTAACGTATTTTCCTGGGGAAAAGAAAATTTGTATTAGAGACAGATCATAAAGCTGTACAATGGTGGAACAGAATGAAAAATGAGTGACACTCAGCTCCTAAGATATTACATGTCCCTGTAGTGATGTATATTTGCACTTCTTCCAATACTCTCATGAATGAAATATGGTAGTGTGTTTATTGCAGATATTTTGGGAGCAGTGAAATTACACGTGTGCGTTATCCTTACTATCTGTGCAAGGTAAGATTCTCTGCAATCCGATCTCAATACTATTTTAAGAAAAATTAGCACATGATTCTACATTGTCATGCTTTTGCAGTTTTATCTCTTGCTCACTCATCCCTTAAAGCAGCAGTTCTCAACCTGTGGGGCACAACCCCTTTGTAACAATGAAAATACATCACAGCATTAGGAAGGTTGAGAACCACTGCCTTAAAGGAAGGAGCCACTTCAGTTTCTGCAGGTTATGAAAACTGAGGGGGGCGTGTCAGTTTCTAGTGGGTCTTGCTTGAGATACTAGAGAAGGAAATATAGTAGATCCTCTGTAGCTTGACCAGCCAAGGGACTTTGACAAACTGGTCAACATACAGAGGTGGTCAACATAAGGAAGTAGGCCTGCTGTACTGATGCATACCTGTGGTGTATGTCTCATATGTGAAAATTAGGTCAACATAAGGAGGTGGTCAATGAAGGGAGGTGGAAAACCATGAAGGTTCTGCAGTAATGATGGATTGAGCCTGATCAAGGCTCTGTGCAATGAGATGTGATGTGATGTGACAGGATGATTGTGTGATCTTCTCTCTTGACCATGCCCCCTCTTTTGAAATGTGTTCTGTGCTCCATTGTTTGTTTTCCCCTACATTTGTTCTGGGTTTTATGGTAAAATTTCTGTCATGTTGATGAGACTGCAATGCCAATAAATGAAGAACCAGGGCATGAATCAGGAAATCCTAACAATTTTCTGGCTTCACCAGTTCTCTGATCTCATTTTGGGAAAAATGAATTCTATACATCTGTTGGGTGCCTTGATTAGGCTGAAACTATAACTTGACTATTTCAGTAAAGAGTACCTTCCTCCTCGAGGAATTTAAGGGACTTTCTGATGTTTATTTAAGGTGGAGAGAGAGACTTTGTATATATAAGTGTTGGGAAGACCATAGATGAATAAGGAAAAATATGAGTAGGGGTTATGGCATAGTGTTTTCTCCTCTGTGCTTCAATCTGAGAGACTTCTTCAGTCCTCCTGTGAGGAGACAGCAAAGGGTAGAAGTGAGAATTTGAAAAGGTATTTCTATTTGGCGGGTGTTGAATATGAATAGTAAATGTCACAAGTTTCAGTGATGATATATGACAGAGAAGTGGGGTGAACCTTTTCCTCAACTCCTTTCCAAGGAGCACAGTGAACTTTGGCACTCAAAGTCATCAGCTGGCCATACCTGGCTGAAGATCTTCATGGAGCACACTGGGACGGAGATGGTGTGTGTACCCAATCAATAAGTACTCTATTCCCAGGCTATCTAAGCTGGAGAAGATCTAGAAGTGAATTTCAGATTCTCAGTTCACAATGGTTGAAAGTTACATAAAAGTTTTATAATTTGGAGATCATGAAGCAATACTCATTCAACAGGAAGAGCATGTCTTTCATATATGTCTTAGTCTATTCTTTGTTGCATATAACAGAATATCTGAAACTGGATAATTTACAAAGTAAGATTCCTTTCTCATAGTTGTATAGACTAAGGTTCACAGGTTGCATCTGGTGAGGACCTTACTGGTGGGGGTCTCTGCAGAGTCCCAAAGTGAGGAGAGGGCTGAGTGTGCTACCTCAGGTCTTTTATCCTCTATTAATAAAGCCATCAGTCTCATTGCCATGATAATCCATGAATTCATTAACCCACTAAGCCATTAATCCACAAGTGGATCAATCCATTCATTTGGGCTCTTCCCTCATGAACTAGTTGCCTCTTAAAGGCCCTACCTCTCAATTCTTCCATATTGAAAATTAAATTTCAACTCAGTTTGGGGAGAAAAGTACTCAAATCATAGAATGCTTACTGTTACTCTCTCTTTCTACACACACACACACAAACACCCACTTACACACACCATACATACATACAAAGGTCTGACAAGTAAGTTCATGAACGCATCCTAGAAAAAGTGCTACATACTTCATTGCTGAATATTACTATAGTCACCTTCAAAGAACTCCTCTTGGGAAGCTATCCATTGATGCCTGTGCCTAGCCCTCCCTTCAAAGCAATTTTGTGGTTTCTTTTCCTGGAATAGTCATCAGAGCTTCCATCATGCAAGGAGCTCGCCAATGAACAGAAGCAAAGGAGTGTCCAAATTTGCCAAAACTTTTTGGAGAGGCAAAACGATGTTTGGGGCCATGTTATCACAGGGGACAAAACACAAATGTACCAATACCACCCTGAAAGAAAGCATCAAAGGATACAATAAAAGTCAGTCAATCTTCCACTACTAAACAAGTCCCATCAGTCCAAATAAGGAGTCAAAACAATGTCCCTGAACTTTTTTGATGTCAGTGGGGTTGTTCATTATGAATTTGTATGGACTGGAAAAACAGTTAACCAAGTTTACTACTTGGAAGTGCTGAAAAGCCTTCATAAAGAAGTTAGACAAAAACTATCTGAATTTTTTGCCAACAGCTCATGGCTCTTGCATTATGACACTGCATCAACTCACATAGCACTGTTGATGAAGGTGTTTTTAGCCAGTAAACAAATAACTGTACCCTGCACATTCACCTGATCTGGCGTCCAGTGACTTTTCTCTTTACCCAAAGATAAAGGAAATACTGAAAAGAAGACATTTTGATGAGATTGAGAATATCAAGGATAATACCAATGACTGGCTATTCAGATAGTTATTGGTAATTTACATGTTAGGTTATGGGAACTATATGTTTATGTTTCTTTCTCAAGTATTTATTTTTTTTCCAAGTATTTATTTGGTAGTTTGCTTTTTACTTATTGCGCTTTATAAATTCCTACTACTAATGATTATATGTGCTTTCCTGAACAGTGGCTTGCTCTTGTTTACTTTGCTAAAAGCTTTTTTGTTGAAAAGAAATAAGGAGATATTCTGTATTTTATTATACTCAAATTGATTCTTTATGTTTGTGATTTTCATTATATAAAAATATTCTTATATTCCAATATTACTCAGACTCCTAAATTGGACAGATAAAAATGTAGATGATATAAAAAGATAAAAAGAAGTGTGTATATGTTTAATACACACACAACTGAATTCTTTTTTCTAGTGTGTTTAAGAGATTTTTACTTTTATGTTCACATATGACATTGGCTTATTTTTCTTGTACATGCATTCTGTTTTGCAAATTTATTGGTACTAGATTCATAAAATAATTATTGGAGCTTCCCCACTTTATACTATTAAGTAGTTTGTGTTGGCTGGAAATTCTCTATAGTCTGATGATTTCGTATAAATTACACATAAAATAGGCTGAACCTAGAGGTTGCACTTCTCCATTTAAGTTCTTTAATGATTAATGATTATTTTAATTTAAAAAATGCTTTCACATAATTGCAAATGTGATAAATCATATACAAAGAGCCCAAAACTGAGCCATGGGGTGCTTATTTCAATGAGATATTCCAGAAACAAGTCTCTGTGGTGTGATACTTGTAGCTGACAATGAGCACACCTTTGTAACACAGAGAATTACAAGACAAAGTTCTGAAGCCAACCAGCTAATAACATGTTAGAAAAAACAAAGTGTGCAGTATGGCCAGAGAGAAGGGCCAGTAGAGAGGAATTGGAGATGAAGATGAGCAGAAAGTCACATGGAAAGCAATGAGAAATCATTGCAAAGTCTTTATGTCCGGGAGTGACAAAATCTAATCTCCATTTGAAAGACCACTTACTTCTGTGCTGGGAAGAGTTAGATTGTGGACAGGCAAGAGTAGAAATGTGAGACTCAGGTGAACTAGTGAAAAGCAGTTCTGCTAGTCCAAGCACATCGCCTGTGATGCTGGGGAGAAGTGAGTAGATTTGGGATGTAATTTGAAGGAAGTATTGACAAGAAGGCCTTGGAAATAGACTGGCTATTTGGATGCAAAGAAAAAAATTACATGTTTGTTGTGTTCCAAAGAGTAGGACTATCTGAAGATGGAAGGGTGTGCTGTACTCAGAAATTACTTACAGAGGAGAAAACTTGATTCCATAATAGATAATGTAATACATTAAAAGATTTTTTATTATTATATTTTCTTGATTTGTAACTGAGGATTTAATTTCTCAACCTTGGAATTCTCTCATTTTACAAATTAATGGTGTCTAAAGTCTTCTAATGGTAGGTGAGACCACCCAAGGCTCTGGCGTTTTGCTTTTCAAGCCCCATCCTTCATATGGAATTTGATAATCTGAACAGATATGAGGCAAGAACTTGTATCCCATCCAGGTAGTCTAGGTTGTTCTTTACAGAGTTCTTCAGAGAAATTTTAAAAAACCAAAATAGTTGTCTAAAGTCATTCCAAACATGAAAACCTGAGGGAAGTTAGAAATGGAGACTCTAGCCAAAAGAAATAATTTAGGGAACATACAATATCATAACTATGGTTACCATTGCTGAGAACTTAACATTTACTTAACCTTATTCAATATCTTGCAATCCCTAATTAAGCTCCATGAAACTAATACAATTATCCCTCTTTTCTGATGAAGAAACTAAAGCAAAAACAAACAAAAAAACCAAAATGCTAGCATGCTTAAGTTCACACAGCTGTAAAAGGCAACACAGAGAATCTAGGCCCTGGTCCACGTAGGGTCATTGCCACTGAAGGTAACGTCCAGAGTTCTATGTCAAGCACTGGGGAGTCCCAGGGCTTGCATCAGCCTGAGTATGACACCATTGCCTTGGTGAGAGTTACTTTCAGTTTGTCTTGGGAGATAAGAAGAAACCAAGTTATGTATGGCAATTTTCAAGGAAAATTGTAAGGTAATATAATTCTTATAGCTATAGGTAGTAGGACTGGCTTCAAACTTGCTAGGACTAAGTTCTAATTTTTACTTTTGTTTCCATGATTTGAAAAACGTTTCACTTAAAGTGAAGGTGGGTGGAGTTATAATAGGTTCCCCAGGCGAACACACAGGTTCCATACAACACAGGGCAGAATCTCCTGTTTGAGACTGGCTATATCTGCTTGATCCCAATACTCTACCCGACAAACTCTCAGAAGTGATTTTCTGCCACAAGAAATAATTGCTAAATCTCCCCTTTTGCATCAGCTAAAGAGAAAACCCAAACTATAGGCAGGCAGCTGCCCTCCACGCTTGCTCCCTTCACCAATTTTCCTATGCAACCTATAACTGGGTACCCCAGAGCCAGCCCATGTGCAATGTTTCTGTGCTTCTATATTTCAGTTGTGGGTCTCTGTCTGATATGCTTTTCTCTGCTCACACAAAACCTGAGTAAATTATAACCAGCTTTGAATAGAATGATCAGAGAATAGTTTACCAATTTCTGCCCCCGTTAGCAATCTCAGGCAGTGAAGGATGGAAGGTAGTTTTCCTCTCTCATTCTACTGAAGCTATTTATTAGTCACCCACTCCTGCAAAACAAATAGAGTGCCATGATGAGCAACTCCAGAAGTCTTCATTAACTCCAGAGATTTTCCACAAGAGAAATAACATTCACCTTAACATGCTTCTGTTCATCAACCATATGAAACTTCAAAGTACTAACACTCCCCTCAATATCTCAGAATAGGGGCTGCTCTTCTCCTGTTCGACTCTCTGTCACGAGATTCAGAAGAAGTATCCAAAGACCTATGCTGGCAGCATTTTGAGCTGTAAATTTACTCTCCTATCTGGGATATTTTTAGAAAAGCTAATCAATTTGATCTGTATCTTTGTGTATCATCATCAAACAGATTAACAGCAGAATCCTAAATGAACAGTAATGGCACTTACTCTCCAACAGAGCTAGCTGTCTGCCTGTGGATCTCAAAGACCACTGGTACGATGTAGTGATAAGAGCACAGAGGGTGGAGAAAATAGAGAAATAAAGAAATGGCCCAAGTAAATCTTTACACCAAACATTTCTGGGTCTACATGAACCTTGCAAAAATAAACTCTTCTTACCATCGCATCCTGGGGCAATGATTTCTCTTTGTCCCATTAAGTTTCACTGTTATCCCTGTTAAAGGAAATTTATAACAGGACTTGACTTCTAGACACAGCTTTGGCTAATACTTGCTGGTTCACTCTCCTTAATCTCTTTGACCCTCATTTTCCCATGAAAACTTAGGAGGTAACATAAGATTAGTCATTCTCCAGTTGTCATCAGCAGAATCACGCAGCTCTGTTATCAGAAATAAGGCAGATGCTGAGCAGGCACAACTTTAAAATAGTCCTACCTAGATCTTCTTTCACCAGCATTTATGTTGTGGGTCAGTATTTCAAAGTTGCATTCCAGCCCTAAAATTTTGTATTAGCCAGAATTACAGAAAAACCTCCTCCGTTGACACCCTTCTTAGGATGACCTAATTTTTCAGACTAGACATGTACCACATATACACATCAGTACAGTAGGCCTGGTACCTTCTGTTGACCAGTTCATCACAGTTCCTGGGGTGGTCAAGTTACAGAGATTCTACAGTAGATGACTTCTAAGGAGTAAAATGGTATGGTCCCCAGGCCCTTCCATTTGTAGATGCAGCTGTGAGCACATCCCAGTAGACTTGTCATTACAGGAGATGAAACACAATACTGCTCTTCAGGAACAAAGCATTTAATTAGAAAGGTCTGTGAAAACAGGACCAAGTTCATGAGCACAAGGTCTCCAAACTACATTTAGATGTTGACAAATTCTGACCTGAGATAGAAGAGACTAAGGAAGAAATCAGATAAAATAGGGAAGTTTCTGGGAGACCCAAGTTATGAACCGAGTGTGAAATACATTTAACAGGATCATTTTTTTTAATTTCTCTGAAATACAATCATTGTAGAATTTCAAAGAGGCAATACAGCCTCTTTATGAGGCTATATCCTTTATCCGCATGTCAAGAGTCCTTTACAAGGTGAATATGGATTCTGTACATGCTTCTAATTGTGAACAATGCTCTCAAAAAAATGCCATAGCATCTACTTTAAATTTCTTGGAATATTGTTGGCAGTAAGAGGCAGATGTAAACAGTATGAGGAAAAAGGTGTGTTGCAGAAATGTTTGGTCATCATCTTGTTTTAGTTTAATCCTATTTTTTTGCAGTGAACTTTGAGCGACATATTGACTTCAACTCTGAATCATCTTCACCTGCCTGGTATTGGAGGAACTCTTTCAACTTCCCTTCCCAACATACACACATGCTAATGAAGTATGACCAATGGGTAAGGAGAGTGAAGAACAAGACTTTAATCCAAGAAAGGAGAGGCCTTGGAGAACTGAACAGGCTAAGAGATCCTTGCAGAAGCCAAAGGGAAGGAGAAGTAATTTTCCAGGAATAGTGGGAGGAACAGTAGAAGGAGATCAAAGTCCAATGTTTCTGGCCCAGGAAAGTAAGAGCAGCTCCCAAGATGCTTGGTTGGGAGGAGACACTGGGCAGGTGACCATGACTCTGCCTGAAGCAGTACCTCTGAAGACTGAATTGAGGTCCTTAGAGCATGAGCCTTCTGAACTAGCAGTGGTGGCAGGGGTGGGGCTAGACTTCTGTGCACATGAAGGGTTTCTCCTCATTTCTGAGGTTCTGTTTCTCCTCAAGTCCAATGAAGGCTGAAAGAAAAAAAGCACAGCTCTTGTCTCACACGCTCCATAGGCAATGGAGTGACAGTTACATCAAGAAAGGACATGGAGTTTTGAAAACTGAGCTTGAAGTTATTGATATGAGTTTGTTAGAAAAATGGATGTTCCATGGTCAAGATAGTTGCAGATTTGCTGAGAAAGAAAAATAATCTCCTCAATAATGTCTATGAATTTCATTATAGAGGGGAATTTATGCAAGATTCATGGATTATGGTGCTACTCTTAAATCAACATTTAAATGCATAATAGACACCCTTACTTATGGAAGGCCAGCAGTGAAGCAAAACCCTTTGTGAGGTTCTTCGAAAACATACAGGAGAATACATAATGTTGTGGGGAACATTCCAAATTGTGATATAGGGAAAAATAAGTATGAAACAGTTCCATTGTATAATCTTAAATTTGTGATAATGTAGACTGTAACACACACACACACAAACATATACAACTATACCAAACAAACATATGTAATTATAGTTACATATTAGCTACATATTCATTTTTCAAAATCCATGTTAGTGGCGATTTTCTCTGTGTGGTAAGGTTTTCCAGTATGGATTTGTGTTCTTGTTATAACTATATAACATAATATGATATCTATATTTTATAGATGGAGTCAGCTTTCCTTATAAATGAGTAGCCTCAAATGCAGTCAGCTTTGCAACTCAATTCTTAGATGACTGTTATGAATATTTGGGGATTTATTTCTTTGAATATTTCTTCGACCCTATTACTTCTTTCCGCAGAAAACTGGAGATAGGAAAAACAAATACCTACAAAACATTAAATCCTCCAAACAAAAATCCTCATTTACCAAAACCTGTCTGAGAAAAAAATAGGTAACTAATGGGCACAAAACCTCCGAGTCTCCTAGCAGCCTCAATAAATAGAGAAATGTGATGTGGTATAGAACTCTCCTTGTGTCAACAAACGTAACTATTTCAAGAGCTGTGAACTGCCCTGACTTTACTCCAGAGCGGTGGGGCTGGCTTTATGCAATGTGTGTGTACATATGTATGTGTGCATGTCGGGTGTGGGTGAGGAGCGTGTGCTGGGTGTAGGATACAGGACAGGAAGAGGATTTCAGGGGAGCATTATCTAGTTGAATTGAGGTGATGCAGAATCCAAAAAGGGGTTTCCCCACAATTTACTAAATGCATAATTATCTTTGCTAATCCTACAGGAGAAAAATTGATCTGTTTCCCCAGCACGAGAAAGTACTGTGTAGTTAGTGATTAAGTGTTTGCCTCCAGCCCAGCCTCCCTGAGTTTAAAATCCCACTGCCGGAGCTGACTCCTTCCGTGCCTTTGGGCAACTTACCCGTCTGTCCTCATGTATGAAACGACAACACTAGCAAACACAGCACGCAGCTTGGAAATGCTGTTATCTTCATCAACATACCGTCATCACCAGCACCAAGCAGAGCTCTGGAGAAGCACCGTAAAGAAAATCAATGAAGAACTTTGACTGCAGTTTGATAACATTTTAGTGAAACCCTTTTGTTCCTTGAACCATCAGACCATCCCAGTCCTGCCAAAGCAGCCCAAACAGGCACAAAAATTTCTGTTTCCAATTCCCTTGAAACTACACCCAACCTAAACATTCTATGTAGTTCCTGGGTTTTTTGAGCTCAGTGCCTCCATACAACAAATCCAAGGTCAATTTACGAGTCTTTTAAAAAGCCGTTTGGAACTGCACTTCCTCTGCCCGTCTCCCTTCCTGCTGGCTCCTTCCTCAAGTCTCCAGTTGCCGTCCTCACCACCCTCCTCCCCCAGCACACACGCATCCACTTCCACGCAGATGTATATGTACACACATATACAGACACACACAGATGGACACAATGTTGGCCGATTTGTGCTGCTGGAGGGGAACGCCTGAGACCTGGTCATTTATAAAGACAACACTGACCCAGAAGCAAGGTGCCAGCATCCGCTTCTGGTGAGGGCTTCAGGGAGCTTCCAATCAAGGCAGAAGGGGTAGGGGAAGCAGGATTGTCGCAGGCTGAGAGAGGGAGCAAGACAGGAAGGCGGGGGTACCAGATTCTTTTAAGCAAAAGAGAGAGCTTTGCTTACTGTCATGGGAAGGGAGCCACGGCACTCAGGAAAGATGTGGCTCTATCACCTCCCACCAGGCCCCACGTCCCACATGGGGGATCGAATTTCAACATGAGCTTTGGAAGGGCCAAATATTCAAAATATATGTACATCTACAAACACACACATATAAAAATATCCATGCACACACACGCATACACACGTGCATGTATATACACACATAAACACACTGCCCAATTCCCTAAGCAGAGTCAAACATCCTGAGAAATCAGGAGGGTTTGGGGTTACCACAAACTCCAGGGTTCAGATTGACCCTAATTTCCTTCTCAGGAGAGATTGGCCTTTGTGCCTCAAATTCCAGTTCTTTTCAATGAAATTCAAAGTACTTATATCAGAAGAGTTTCTCTGAGCAAGAGTGAGTGTGTGTGTGTGTGTGTGTGTGTGTGTCTACAGGCCAGCTGTCAGGCCACGATGGCCCCGTAACTGCAAAGGTATGCTCTTCCGATGCTCACTGCCTTTGGTCAGCCTGCGTTCCCCCTTTGTATCCTCTGCTGATGGGTGAAAGAATCAATATTTCTCATAAAAACTACCATGTCTATTCTCTTCTTTTTCTGCTCATTAATTCAGTGCTGAGTTAAAATTCTAAAACATTATTTAGAAATAGAATGCCATGCCATCGTACCCAATTTCGAGATGCAGAAACTGAGGCTTAGTGGCAAGGCGACTCTCTTTGTTCTCTGTAGCCGCTATAATTGCGCAGTCACAGGAGCTGTCCCCAACGTGTCGGCGGGGGAGAACTCACAGAGCTGGGTGCTGCTGCTTTGGTATGAATGGACCAGGGGAACCTGGAACCTCATTTCCACTTTCTGGGTCTTAGCTTCCTTCTCTGTAAAGGAGGAGAAGGTGGGACTGGGGAGAGGCCAGGACTACCTGATCACCCAGGGTAGGAACTTCATAAATCGCACGATTTTCTACTACTGAATATTCTTTGTAACTTCTTTTTGAAATTTGTTCTCCAATTTAGCATTTTGACCTCCATCCTAGTTTTCATAAATGCTCATTTAGAGTAATACATTAACATTCTGCTCTTTTAATTAATTTAATTCAATATTTCAAATAACGTGACTAGGAGAAATATTTCATTTAGGCTAAAAATACCATGTGAATAAACAATTAACATAGTCCAATAAGCCACAGTCCAAAAATGTCCACACAATTACTTGGATATATTTTAAAGGAAAATACATTGTTAAGGGGGAATTTGAGTTAAAAATAACTGGGTATTTAGCCAAGTTTATAAAGATAAACCCTCATAGTTATTTTTTGTCTTTTTTTTTTCTTTCTTTCTTTTCTTTTCTTTTTTTTGGTGCTCCTACACAGGAGGCCTGCAGATGCCATATTTCAAATCATAGGAAATTACAGCTTAGCAAATGCTCTCTCCCTGTGGGCTCAAATAAAATTTCCTAAAGTCTCCAAATTGCCGACAGGCAGGGAAGGAATTACAAAAGCTCTGAAAGGGAAATTTCCCTGTTACGCTGAGGATGGCATCCGTGATTCTTCTCTCCTCCCCAAACATCGTTGCAATGTTTTATAACTGTGCCTGTGCCCATTCAAACTGTAGGGTCTGTCCAGAAACCCTGAGCCCCAGTCTGCTTCCAAACTGAGCAGGGCACCCACCCTCCGAGGTCCAAAACTGCTTCTTCCTGAGACTCCCTGTCTGTTGTGAATTTCTCCATTTTTTTATAGATGATGGTAATAAACCACTTACTTTCCTAAATATTTTTAGTTTGAAACATGTTGTTACTTATCCATCGCTCTTAATATTTTTCAACTACCTCTGTCACATTTTATTTCTGGACCAAGTAGCTACATAGTATTTTTCTTAACTTTTTTTTTTAACTTTTCATAAATTCCTTTTTAAATATGATACACTCAGGCACACACATGAACACATACCTCCCCATTCAAACTCAAGGACCATGATAACATTTTATATTCACATAAAATAAAGCCATTTTCATTTCTGTCAAATATAATTTAGGCTCAATCATCACTCACCATCTATGTTGCCAATTAAGCCTACAGTACACTTTACAATGTGGAAAAAAAAATTCACAAGGAAAATAGACACAACATGGAGACTAACTCTGAGATAAAAGAAATATAATTGATGCACCCTTCAGTCTTCAGCATTGATTTCTATTTATTTTTACAAACTCTTCAAAACACAAAGATTGGATGTCAACATGTTATCCGGGAAGCATACAATTGAAGAGAGCATTACCTGCATGACTTACTTCATAAAATTTGTTTACCAGAATTGGAGTTGCATGTTCATTTAAAAGGACTTTGAAGTGAGAGGGAAAAAGATGATTTAAGCTTTTGTTCCCCCCCCAAATACTTTACTTTTGAGATTTGCCAGACATCAGTTAAATAGATGCCTCCTTGACAACCAAGAATCTAGTAATATGAGTGAAGTGGCTAAGTTAAGTTTGCCTAAACTTCCCTGTAGGCAGTGAGCAGCTCTATGCAAGGCCACTTTTATCAAGCACAGCTAGCTGACTTTGAAAATTCCTCCTGAGGAACAATGATCAGCGGACCCGTCTTACATTCATCTAATTTCCAATCCTTGATGTGACATATGAAATAAGAAGAAAGTGACAACAAAAATCAATGTGTCTAAATAGTCTTGCTTCGAAACATACCTGTCACTGGCGTAACTCAGAAATTGGGAGGGATATTAGATCTGATATCTTTGTTGTGTTGTTTGGCTTGAGAATTTATTTTAGTACATGCACAGAGAAAATGGCAGAAAACCTCTCCTTAGCTTGCACAGAAAGGGAGTATGCCTTATTAAAAATAATTCAAAATTAGAAACCCGTGAAATGGTCAGTGCCTGCTCATTCTTCCACTGGACCTTTTTTCTTTTCTATATTAACCTGTTTCTGCTTAAAATGAGTCCTGCTACATCTCAGTGGTATCACGGGCTTTTAAAACTGTTAACTATCAAAATATTTCTGATTGTAGACGAAGCACATTCTGCCCTGTGATTGCACCAATGTACACAATTATGATTTAATAAAATTATTTAAAAAAACTGTTAACTATAAAGAAATAGAAGCAAGCTTATATATTTTAAGTTTTGAAAGTATCATATATTAGAAATTAGTCTTCTAAAATTCTGACACTTTTACAATTGGAATTTAGAGATCGGAGATTAATATGAGAGGAAATTTTGAACATGGTTTTCTTCTATTAGCTCCTTTATAGAAATACGGTATAAAAGTATAACATTTCCACAAATGAGCTATCAGTTATACTTCTATTTTATATGATGTTTTGTTTGTCACTAAGCCTTTAAGTAAAAAGCTAATATAATGCAAAGTTTAGGTAGTCCTACCACACAAAATGCCTTGCTCCAGAGCCTAAGGAAAAAATTCAAGTTTTTCTTTTGTGGATTATGAAATTTAAAAACAACCAAAACCCTTTACCGAATAAAAGATACTCTTTTAATAAAATAGTCATCACATCAAGAAAAATTACCAATCTTAAGCATGTGTGATCTTTTATGGGTTTTTTTAAAATATGCAACTTGCCAAAAAAAAAATTACAAAGATGATTGTCTATGTTTAAACAAAGCAGTAAAAGCCATTCAACCTCCCGTTCACACATAAATGCATTTTCTTTTCAAAGGATATTTACCCTTTAAGGGGACATTTTTAACCTTGTGACACCATAAAATTCCATGCATGCAAAGTTATTTGTTTTTATTTTTCTGACATTCATTCTTGAGCAGATATTTTCCATGGACTTTATCATGTTATTCAACTAGAGGCATAGTTTTAATAGTTTATTTTAATACCTCGATTAATAGGAGACAATCTGTTTAAAAATAATATTAGTGTTGGCATTTTGTAATGAGTTACAGAAGCAGAGCAGACAAGCTCTTTTGTGCTTCTTTCAGTTTCTTTTGAAAATGTGTTGAATTCCCAGTATCTGTTCACAACTACCAAGTTTTAACATTAACTGAGCATTAAATGGACTTTTGAATCTGAGAGGGGTGTTCACCTACAATGGTCAATATGGGAAGAGAAGGTTTAGGTTGAGACCTGAGAATTTCAGCCCCTGTGATTGTAGGTGCTGGCTGTTGTCTAGAAGGCACCCAGGAGGGCCACGGCTGCTAACAGTCTCCAACTAGCTACTTCTAAAAGCCCAAAGACTAAGCTCTTACCAAATTGCCATAGTTACAAATTTGCTATCTAACAGTGTCATTAGCCCAATGAAGAGTCACTGTCCTCAGTTCCTTTTATCACAGACCTATAAGATTAACGAAACAAACTGAGTATTTACGTTTTTTTCTATACGAATAATAACATTATCGGCTGACCTGTAAAAGAAAATGGTTCCTTGGAAGCAAAAAATAAACAAATGTACTAGTATTCCAGGTTGTAAAGTACTTTGCAACTTGTTTATTAAAAATTCTGAGATAGTTCACATTTACAACAAAACTCTAGGAGAAACAGTAATGTATATGTTTAATATGAAAGTCATACAATCTGCTTTATCCTATCGTTAACTCTATCTTGTAGCATCCATATATAAAGGATGAAAAAGTGTGTTTTGGGGGGCGGGGAGGTGAGGAGTGTACACCCCAGAACAAGGACGTATCAGAGGCTCAGATGATTTGAAAGAATGCGTTTCAACCATCAGCAATGAAATGACAATTGATATTTGTGAAATGTAGTCTTGAAAACAATTTTGTTCATTGTTTATTTTTGTGAAACTGACAGAATAACTTATTCTAAATCATGTTCTAAGTGGTACTTATAAAAAACACTGAGATGTGGCACTGTTTGTGACATATTGAGGGTCAATTGTGTGAAGAACCAAGACAACAAGCCCATCAAACAGCAGTAAATGGAAGTCTTTGTCTTTAAGTGAGGAAGAATATGTGTCTATTTGATCCTGCCAGCCAGCAGCCCTGCAGATTTCCGGGCATAAGGCAGATGGCAGTGCAACCAAGCTAGAATTCAGACCTTCCTTCTTTCCCTCTGGGTCTAACTCCTATTATCCACTTGTAAATTAACCTGTCAATTTATCAATCAACACCATCTTGATTCTCCCCTGTTCCGCAGCCCAGCCTTGCAGTGAATTTGCCTCGTAAATAACTGGGAGCCCCGTGTTTGTTAGTATTGTGAATGAGTTTATTATCACTTTGATGGCTGCTATGAATCACAAATGCTGCTGAGAGGCTGATAAGAAAAAAGTACATGCACACATTAACAGGGTTGAAACTATTTTAGAGATAAAAGATGGAGTAACTGTGATAGCAAATCATTTAAATTGAAAAAAATGACTAAAAATTGTATTTGGGTGTGTGTTGGACAACCCCCTGCTTAAAGCGAAAGAAAAAATATGAATCAACTTTTCATTTGTACTATTCAAAAAAAGTTATCTGCAAGACGACCCTGGCAGACTGCGGTAGCTCTTGGGTCTTGCAGGAGGATAACTACTTTATTTAATGGTTTAAGTGCAAACTTCAGAAAACTCCAGGCTGCTTTCTAAATGACCAGTTGGACCAGGTTTATACACTGCATGGGAACTTGAAAAAGAAGAGAAAAACAAATTCAAAGTGTGTGTATTTATATACACACACACATATAAAATGTCTTTGAATGATATACAAAAGTACAGCAATATTTATTTGGGAAGTGAGACATTTTGGTAAACTTAGAGAACTAATAAATAATTAACATTAAAGTGCTAATTATTTTGCTTTCCTTTGCTGTCAATGAAATAGTTACTTATTTGACATGTAAAATTAAATTTAAGAGAATTTAAGTTGGAAATTCTTCAACAAATGCTAGACATTAAAATCCACCTCTAATTACAAAATTGTATATTGTTCACAATTTCTAATACCAGGTTTTTCTAAGCATGATTATTCTTTTATCTTTTCAATTATTATACTGCTATAAAACAATGTTGTTTAAAAATACACAGTATCACATTCTCATGATTAGAATCTATGTAACTAATTCAAAATAATTTTGGAGGATTAATATAGGACTACTATGAAACTGTATGTTTAATAATATACATAAATTGTCTTAAAACAATGTTAATAATTTATGATAAGAAAATATAAACCTAAGACTAAAATTTCTAGATTTCATAAGTGCTTTCATAAAAATACATTTTATATTTTATTAAATCTATATTTAATTTTCAATCATAATTAAAATATTTCTTTCAGTATTTTCAGCTTGTTGATGGCAGTTGTTGGAAAAGGATCTCTGCATGAATCACAGTCACAACATTTATTAAAGAAACTAGAAAGTTACATGCAATATACTTACAATGTTTTATTATGTAAAATATATATCATTTGGAGATAATTTAAAAACAAAAATTTCCTAATAATGTCATTTAAGCAGGAAATCATGAAAAATCTTACAAGCCATGGCATATGGTTAAAGTTCTCCAACTTATAAGTCAGTAACAAACTATTAGTCATCACATGGGAAATAATTTGGCACAATTAAGACATTGCATAAAAAAGGAATATTCCCTGAACATTATTATTATATCCAATATGTCATTGGTAGAAATGTGATAAAAAATGAAACTATTTGTTAGAATGCAATTTAGAGAACCCGATAGGTTGTCCATTTTATTCAGCTTATAATTAAGATAGTGTTTAAATCTGAAATGAATTCTATATATGCATGTTCAATACACTATAGCACAACAATAAGAATGGAGTCACATCTCATTTTATCGCAAATTGTGTAATAAGCGATAAGGCAAAAACTAGGGCTAAAATCCTTCCAGCAGAAATGAAACAGAGCGACCTCAATTGCCCTAATTCATTCTGCTTTTTTCCCTTTTTTTTTTTTAAGTCTCTTCATTTTCCCTCTGTTCACATTATTAGCTTACACATGAGTGCATTATTAGAAAATAACAAAGCCAAATGGAGACTTGGAAGGCGAGGGAGATAGGTTCCTTCTACAGCTGAAAGGTATTCTCATTTCGTTTGTTAGGAGTTGCAAAAATAGTTTTATAGCCAGGGAGGGACAATGACCTTTCTCTTTCAACAAGCTTGGTGGTTGGTCTTTTGATGGAAAAACTAGGGGATACAACATCTGGTAATTTGTGTTACTGAGCTTAGCTGAGGTCTTAACGATGTAAGCAGATTATTCTTGAAGAAGAACAAAAAAAATTCCGGAAGACTCAATGGACTATTTAAAGTTATTAGGCAGTCCATTCTAGCACGTCAGATCCCTTTTCTGATTCATTTTCCCTTTAAAGCTATTCCTTGCAAGCAATTTTTTTTTTTTTTTTTTTGAGGTCTACCTCCTTCCAATTCCAGTTGACTTTTTTGGTGGTCTACAGCTGTTTTGTCATTCACACTGGTCTCCTTTTTTCCATCACAGCAGAAATGATTACTTTGCTGATTAAATTTTCTCCTTCAGAACTTTAGGAAGCTCTTCCCTACCCCTGGGAGTCATTGGGAGACCAGCAGGGTCAAGCAACACCAAATAGCAACAGCCAAGCTTCGGCAATTTTAAAGAAAAGGGGAAAAATGTGAAAGGGAGTAATGCTTGAAGAAAATGACCCACCCTACTTTGGGCCAAAAATAAATCAGAGATGGTAGTAAGTAGCCTCTGTAAGATTCTCTTTTTCACATGCATTATATTAAAATCACATGCAAAGTCTATGTTTCTTACTCTGACCCAACGATTTGGGGTTCATTTACATATCTGTTTTCTTCTGTAAGAAAACACAAAATACAAATGAGATGAACTGTGCAAAACTTGGAAATATTCTCAGTACTCTTTTTAAAGAAAAAAGAAATTTTCTATATTGGAGTAAGTCAGTCGATAAACATGTCCTTGAAGATTCAAACTGATCTGACTTAACCCTAGCAAAAATTGAAAAGAAAAAATTACTGTAACTTGAAGTTCTATCTGAGACTCTAACCAAATTAAAGTACAGAGAACAGAAGGCAGACTCAGACAGTAGCCCACCTGGAAAGCAGGGGCTCGGGGACCCATCAGTCCTGCACTTGGACCGCCATCAGTGCAGGCACACAGACGCGCTCTTGGAATTAGCACAGTGCTTTGCGGCTATGAAATGAAGGCAGCAATACTATTATCCACCAGTTTCAATCTGCTGCAGCCACCATCCTTCTGTACGGCAGGACCGTGTCTTCCATCTTCAAGTCAAAGGGCTTCACAGACAGCAAAGCGTAGTATCTTGAGAGAGAAAGAGAAAGAAGAAACATCAATATTTAAAGAGTCAATACTGGGAAAGAACACTACCATTCAATCTTAGGATAGCTACACAATTCAAAATATGGTTGGCATGATCCTGTTAACATTTACGCAAACTGTTGTATTGATTTATATCATATTTAATGCCGAGTATAATTTCCCACATTACAATATTTTTTCACATGTCTTCTGGACATTAGTTCCAAGGAATCAGAAGTGTCTGTGCCACATAGAAGATGATGCCAGCTTCAATTGTTTTTGGAGAATGCAATAAACTAGATACATTTTTATCTTATATCATAGATATATGTACATATTATGATACCTTCAGTTTTGCCTTGCTACATTGTGATTTTATCACACATGATCCATTTATAATTAAGGACACCATCAGACTTCTGATTCCTTGGAATTCATGTCCAGAAGACATGGGTAAGAGAGCAATTGTCTTCTTTCCAAAATACTTAAAGTGTTTGCTCTTTTAAAAAGATGGACACCTAGATAAATAGTTTTCAAATTGAGCTAAGAATCTACACTGATCATTTCAAGTTTATTATTATTTGTCTGACGTTGTGTTTGAATTGACACTGTTTAAAGTTAACAGAAATGATTGGCCATTTTGCATTCTCAATTTACCTCTATATTCATAGATTATTTTAATTAAGTGTAATTTATTCAACTTTACCATTTTTCCTTTCGTTATTAGCATTCAAAATTCTTGAAATTAACCATATCAGACATATCTTGTGCATTTAGAGTTTGTCTTTCCGTCACATCTGCTGGTTTCAAGTTCAAAGTAGCATTTGTAAAGTATTAGGCAGGAAAAAAAGAAAGTATCCATTTGTGCCTAGAAGGGCAAGCGTATAATCAAAGTATTGGCAGATAAGCAATTGCAAAACAGAGACCATTAAACAGAGAAACTGATGAGATGACAAAATAAAATAAAATAAAGAAAACGTGTTTTCTTTAAACCAATCCAGTTAAGTCCTTCACAGAAACTTATGCTCACTTATCAAACCAAAATTTTCACCATATTTGGATTACACTTTTTTCTTGACATGAAAACTTGGAGCCCCACCCTATCTTAATGGTTGATCCATTTCTAAATCAGCAATGGGTTAATACTTCGGTTGTGGAGACAGACAAGGAAAAGCCCTGAGAAATCAGTTTTCAATCTGGTATATTATCCTACACACATACAGAGTCCATCGTGGGATTTTAATGATGTCCTTAGACCATTTACACGGTTTCAACTGCTCTCTGTACACATTAGCTTCTTCACACAGAACCAGGGGCATTGCCTGAGAAAGATCAAAATAGACCAGGCACCTCTCATCTTTGATTAACGCCTCTCCTTGGTCCTATCAATACCCAAATGTCCTTTTCTGTCCTTTTTTACTGTGCACGGCTCTGTGGTCATCTGCACGTGTACTGATGTCTCATCTGTAAGAAAGGGATAGTTATATGTATCACATCTGTGTTGCCAACAGGTTATATTAGGTAACTTATGTGGAAGCTCCAGGCTGGTGCTTATTAAAGGAGAAATTCTAAATAAAATTCAGTTCAATGTGAAACTAATTCACTTGACTACTCCTATCCTCTGACTCCAATTGTGTAAATAACTACAAATAGGTTCTGTTGCTGTCCACCTCCAGGACTCTGCTCCTACATCTTCTAAAACCACTCTTTCTTCTCTGCCTGGAGAAATCTTACTCATCTTTCAAGATCAAGTCTACATGAATTTTCTCTCCATGAGTCATTTGTTGAGCCCCTGAAGAGTTAATGACCTCCAACATCAATCTGAGTGGCAGCAATAACCCTGCAGGGCTTAAAAAGTCTTGAGGACTAATAGAAAACTGGAGATCTTGACAACAAGCCTTCTTACTTTCCAGGTAAGGAAACCAAAGGCCAGATTGTTTATAAGGGTAACCCAAGGCAAGAGAAAAAACGAAAAAGTCCAGGACTTAAACTCTCTGTGTTCCTTCACCCTACAGTTTATTTTATGCATTTTTTTACCTCTCAGTTTATTTTATGTATTTTTAAAATTTGTCATTGTTTTATGTGTAAATTATATTTTTCTTTGGCTTAATTGCAAGAGACTGAAACCTGAGAACCGTACCTCACACGCCCATATACATCTTACAGAACAAGACTTGTGCCTTGTAATACTCAAGAAATGTGTTGAATGAATAGAAAAAGGAAGGCAGGTAATTTTTCATGATTTAAATTTTACACAAACAAATGTCCACGGATTCCAGGTACATCTGCTTTATCCTTGTTCTAACAGGTTTTGATTTCAAATGCATAGGAATTAAACATTTGTTGATCTCTGCTATGACCCGGCACTGGTACCAAGTGCTTTAAGTGACCTATTTTACTTTTACTGCACAATACTTCGAGGTAGTTATGACTACTGTCATTCTGTCATCCTGCTCCTCTCAGCAGAACGAAGAGATTTCGGATGTTATCTTTGGTCCTTAGTTGGATTTGTGGCTCCGCGTCATTCTTATCCTGTTGTCACCACATAGGGTGAGAACGTGCACTAATCAGAAGCCTCCAACATTTTTGGCATCACCTGTTTCGTGGAAGACAATTTCTCCATAGACTGGGGCTGGGGGGAAGGGATGCTTTGGGATGACTCGCACCCATTATGTCATCACCTCAGATCATCAGGCATTAGATTCTCATAAGAAGCAACCAACCTTCATCCCTCACATGTGCAGTTTCCAGTAGGGTTGGGGCTCCATCAAGAATCTAAAGCCTTCATGAGCGGCGCCTGTGGCTCAGCGAGTAGGGCGCCAACCCCATATACCGAGGGCTGCGGGTTCAAACCCGGCCCCGGTCGAACTGCATCAAAAATTAGCCGGGCGCTGTGGCGGGCGCCTGTAGTCCCAGCTACTTGGGAGGCTGAGGCAAGAGAATCGCTTGAGCCCAAGAGCTGG
>CAUYON010065317.1:0-16394 GCA_963573935.1 Arctocebus calabarensis
ACTTAGCAATTATGAATTGGGCTGCAATAAACATTCTGGTACATATATCTTTATTATGATGTGATTTTTGGTCTTCAGGATATATACCCAATAAAGGAATTACAGGATCGAATGGCAGATCTATTTTTAGATCTCTAAGTATTCTCCAAATGTATTTCCAAAAGGAGTGTACTAGTTTGCATTCCCACCAACAGTGTAGAAGTGTTCCTCTTTCTCCACATCCACTCCAACATCTCTGGTTTTGGGATTTTTTTATGTGGGCTAATCTTACTGGGGTTAGATTCTCTCCATTGATGCAGAGCTCTTTAACTCTTAAAGACTTTGCTAAGTATTGAAGAGTAAAAATAAATGATTTGATTTTTTTTTCTTTCTCAAGTTAAGGATATTAGCGTTTTAAAAGAATGCATCTAGATCAGTAATTCTCAACCTGAGGGTCACAACTGTTCAATTTGTAACATCGCGGCAATTAGGAAGGTTGAGAACCACTGATCTAGATGATAGCGCCAAAAGAAAAAAGAAGCCTTACAATTTCTACAGGTCTAGGTTTAAAAATTACAGACATAATTTTTTTTTAACAACAATAAGTCCTTAGGAAATGCTACATTTCTTCTTAAGCAAATCATTTGGAAAAGAAATAACAAATTTGTGAGAGGACATCACTTTCAAATGAGGAGAGATTTGGAAACGTCTGACGGGCCATCCTTCAAAGTGTGGTCACAGATTTATCTTTCAGCACAGTTTCAAGAAGAGCAATGCAGTTAATAAGTGTTCTAGGAAATGTCCTGTGCCATTTGATTTCCGATACACAGCCGAATCTAGGATGACGCGACTTCCCTATGGCAGATGATGGCACCTATGTGGAAACACTGGGAGTATCAGTCTGAAGGAACTTACTGAAAGTACCTGGATTGACAATTACCTCAGGGGTCATGACCACCACACCAAAGTCTGCTTTGGTGAGCAAGAGGTGGAACATATTCTGGGTAGAGAAGCTGGGGTGTGGATTGCTGCAACTGGCTCATTAGGGTGGGACCGTTAAGAGTCAACCAAGGGAAAAGCTACATCACACACGAAATGCAAACATCAATCCAGTTGTTGGCCAGAGTCCTGCACATCTGATTAATCAAAAAATATCTTGGCTCACTGTGATGTGTACAATGTGAATCACAAATCCCTCATCAAGGAAACTAATTTTTGTCAGTTGTATATATTGATGATAGAGTACAGAGTCTCTGTATATAAAACTCTCAAAATCTATACTGTATATCCTTGTAGCATTGCAGGGACTTTCTAGGGGTCTGAGTACGGAGTACAGAGGCGACTTTGTCTCTTTACTGTTTTGTTTATAGGACTGGATGTACAAAATTCATTCATCCAGTGACTGATTTTACCTGAAGTCTAATGTAATAAACTTTGAATGATGATTTGTTTTTAATTAAGGTGGAATTTAAAACATTAAATAAAAACTACAAGTAGTAAGGAAAATAAAAAGAAGCATTAACAAAAACAAAGATTGGGCAGCGCCTGTGGCTCAGTGGGTAGGGCGCCGGCCCCTTATACCAAGGGTTGCAGGTTTGAACCTGGCCCCAACTGAACCACAACAACAACCAAAAAAAAAAAAAAAATTGCTGGGTGTTGTGGCAGGTGCCTGTTGTACCAGTTACTTTGGAGGCTGGGGCAAGAGAATCACCTAAGCCCAGGAGTTGGAGGTTGCTGTGAGCAGTGTAACGCCACAGCTCTCTACTGAAGGCAATAAAGTGAGCCTCTGTCTCTACAAAAATAAATAAATAAATAAGATTATAATCCACTTTTACAATATGAGACCTTGCAATATAAATCTATGTACAGATCACAGAATAAAGCAATGCCATTGTGTGACAATTTAAAAGCTAAGATTAATTAAACTTCTTCCAATCTTACCTATTTTACCCTATTTTTCTGTGTATTGAAATAAAACCTGAAAATTTTTCAAAAAGAAATCCTTCTCTCCACCTAAAATCACCATGCAGTCATACTTTTTTTTCTGTTATCCAACTTTTCTTCAACTCCTCTTACGTAATAAAACCTTCCAAAAGTCTCACAGTTCTTTAGTGGGAGAACTTGAACTTAAATCCAGAGGGATTATTTTCAGAAGACTGGGCTCTGAAAACTATTCCATGAACAGTCCAAGTGTAGGCTTCTTTCCTATAAAACTGTAATTTCACTTTAATTTTTATACACTTTAGTGTTGTGAGCTTCAAATTTAATTAATACGAGAAGGTGAATTAAATCAGAGGAATAAAACTGTGTTTTGCATGCGGGTGTGCACGTACACACACACACACTCATTTTTTTAATGATTAATTTCACAAGTCCTTGGAAAAGTGTCTTTATGTCCATCCTCTCATCTGTAAAACGGGTATGGTGTTGCTTAACTTGTATCCATGGAAATCATGTGAAGAAATGATGTATAGTTTAAGGATAAAGAGCAATAAATGTAATAGCTACCACCAGAGTTTCTCAAATGTACTTACTAAAAAACAAATGTGAATTGGCTACTTAGTAGCTATGTAAGTTTAAAAAAATTTCGTCAACTCTTTGTGCTTCAGTTCTCTATCCTTCTACATGCTACACATGACAATTTGTATGCCATATAGTTGTTAGTGAATTATAAGAGACAATCTGTGCAGAAAGTTTAGCAAGATATATGGTACAGAGACATTTTTAAACAAAGACCTGTTTCTGTTTGCTCACACCAAACTAAAGACTAAACTCTTTAAAAGTAAGTGTAGGGGCTAGGTACAACGCTCATGCCTGTAACCCTAGCACTCTAGGAAGCCTGGAAGGGGTGGATTACTTGAAATCAAAAGTTCCAGATCAGCCTAAGCAAGAGTGAGACCCTGTATCTACTGAAAATAGGAAAAAGTAACCAGTTGTTGTGGCAGGTGCCTGTAGTCCCAACTGCTTGGAGGCTGAGGCAAGAAGGATCTCTTGAGCCTAAGAATTTGAGGTTGCCATGAGCTATGACACCATGGCATTCTTCCCAGGGCAACAGAGTGAGACTGTGTTTCAAAAACACAGAATAAAATACTTTGCCACAAAGTTTCCATCTTTTCTCATGGTTGAATAGTACTCCATGGGATGCCACACATTCATTCTTCATAGTACAGTATCTCCGCAATGGAAAAAATATATATATCCAATGTACTCAATACTTACATGAAACCCTGTATAAACAAAGACATGCCCACAGGAACGATAAAACACAAATACAGTATAGTCTAGCAAAGGGAAGGGAGAAGAGCGAGAGGAGAGGAAGGCGGAGGGACGGTGATTGGCCAGGGGAGGGAGGGTACTTGGTGGGATCTCACCTAACTTGAGCTCTGAACACCATGCGAGGGTGTTCAGAGCGCCCCCTGGGTGAAAATCTAAGGCGCAGCTTGAACTTTAACTTCAAACTGAAAATGTATATCTTCATATTTGTTTGAAATAAAAAATAAATAAAAACAAACAAATACAAGCAGTTATAAATTAGACCATAGTAAAAAAATTTTTTTTCAAAATAAAGGCGAGTTTTAAAACAAGAGAAGCTTAGGTTTCCTTTAGGAAATGGTTATCTTACCAGGTTGCTTTTTTGATGTTGAAGATGAAGTCATATGGGGGGAAGAGATTCATTTTGGTGTTTCTTTGGTGTTCCTCGAATGTCTTTCCGTGCTTTTAGAAGCACATGATTGAATTTCCCAATGGCCTTTAGGGAAAATAAATTATAGAAATCGTAACAATCTGAAAGAAAATAAGTGAACTATTTATTATTCCATTTTCCAAATTGTGTTTAGAAGTTACCATTCATAACAACCAAAATGTTTATCATTTTATCAGAAGACTGTATGTCACAGAACAGGAATGGGAGGTGTTCCTATGAAAACTGCTGAAGAAAAAGAAGAAACATGTTAGAACAAACTGCTAAGTAGGATCAGAAATATGCCTAAATGCCACAAACCAAGGAGGAGGGGAAGGCAGCAGCGGGGGCTTCTGCGGCTGTGGTGTTTGATCCTGGAAACTCCAGAGCTCATATTTCTCTCCTAAGTCTGGAGGCCTGTTCCTCCTCAGCTGGTTGCTATGGAAATAATCACACTACACAACTTTGAGAATCAGAACCAGAAATGTAGTCATCTTCGTGTACTTCCTCCAATAGTTTTAGGATTAAACATGAAACAAAATTAAAAACAGAAAGGTGTCTTTTGAATTGAGGAATACGGATTTCACGATTAACCAAGTATTCCAATTCAGCACAACCAGTTAAGGAAAGGGCTCTCTGCTGAAGTCCTTATAGTCTTCACCAAACACTAAAGAAAACAGGAAGCAAGGGCCCCAGCAAAGGGAAGAATGTCTGATTTTAATCCAAAAATTGCAGATAAGTACATAGTTGAAGGAGTGACGTCATCCTGCCAATGATCTTTTTTTAAGTTTATATTTATAGTACATGCTGAGATGTCACTGTCTGAGGGAGCAAATACTCAAAAATTCAAAGCCATCTTTTTATTAACATCTTATTGACTTCGATATTTTTCTTTTTATATTTGTTTTAGAGAGATTAGATCGATCATGTATTTGTGTGTGTTCATAGGCACTTTTGGTGTGTGCAGATATAGATCTTTCTATTATGTTTTTTCTGATACATATCTATTTTGATCTTTCTCATTATTAATACCACAGTATCTTAATTTCTAAAGTTTTGTAATAAATTTTGATGTGTGATAAAGGAATCACAACATCTTCTTCTTCAAATCTCTCTGGGCCCAGGCACTGGGTAACTTTCCATTAGGAAGCAGCTAGTCGCATTTCCCATTGTAGTATAATAACTTATGGAAGGGTCCTGTGTGGATTTTTAGTCACTATGAAGTTATAGATGACAGGGTTACAAAAGACCCTCAACTGCAAGACCACATGTTTGTTTTACAACGGTTGTTAATTTTCCTTTGAGTCATATGATGTTGAAGACTCATAATTCTAAGACTTAAAAAAAAAAAGCTAAATTCAATCTGTCTATCTGTCCCTTTATACACACTCAAGTTAATCAGTCCTTATTAAGTATTCCTATCTACCTAAGTTTATCTCAAGAATTTTAAGTAATTCAGTCAATTAATCTGTGATAAATACATTGCACTAATAATATTTGCATTTTCATAATTAGTGATAAACAGATCTATTCCAAGTTCAGTAAATGGAAAGAATTAAAAATGTTAAATGGAAAATTCTCATTAAGGATTTGCTGAACATATGTAGAGCATTGTAGTAAATTCTGGGGTATAAGATATTCATCCTGTTGGCAAGGAGCTAAAAGTCTAGCTGGGAAAATTGACTTTTCTTCATATAAATATTTCAACAACCACTCAAAGCCAAATATAGTAAAAGGTAAATGAATAGGGCAGCTGTTTGGAAGAAGAGGTGACTACAAAGAAATAGAGGTCACTGTGAGAGGTTTCCTTGAAGTCTTAAAATACAGAATATAACTTACATAGAGAGAAAGTACCAAAGGGTATTCCATAAAGGAGAATCATAATTAGCCAAGATAAAGAGACTAGAATGTTCACAGTGGACTTGCTGTAAATTATAAAATCAGATTATAAGTGTATCATTTGTAAAATATGTAAAATTATAGGTGCAAAAATCTCTGCTGTATATCCTTGTGGCACTGCAGGGACTTTCTGTGGTTCTGAGAACTGGTTCAGGTTTTTAAACAAGGTGAAGTAGTGACAATTCATGGACGCTGATGAAATGAGGCTTCTGCTCATCCAATTGTAATCAATTCCAATAATGTGTACAAGCCATGTTCTTTTCATCTATCTTTCTTTTGGAAACATCTGGATAAATCAGCTACATTATACTTCCCAAATGGTTAAGTATATTGCCACTTGACCTCTGCTATTCCAGAGCCCTATCATTCCCACTGACAGCAGGGAGTCCAGTTCTCTTACAATATTGCCCATCATTGACCTTGGTTCAGTCACCACTGAGCGTCTCAGAAATGCCAGTCCCTTCATCACTGGCGCATTCCTTGCCAGCTTTGTTAGGAGAGCGTTCTCTGGCCCTTCCAGTGAACATCAGCCGCTGGCAGGCTTTCTGGTATTATACAAAAGGATCATTCTAGCATACTCACTTCTCTGAGCCTTTTGATCCCATGCTTAAAACTCTGCTAAAGCAGTTCTGTCATTTCTACTTAATTTAGTATGAATGTTTCTTCCCTCCTTTATGGGCTTTCAGTAACCATCCAAACAGGGTATTAGGACCATTTCCAGGTGTCCTTGCCAGGAGGTTTTTAGTCATGGAAGAATGCTCCTTGTTGACAAATACTCCTTTATGGAGTGTATCTCTGTGTATGCCCCAAAACCCTTCCCAGTCCAATGTTATCAAGATCTATTTCCTGGCGTGATCTCCCAATTCTCTTTGCTGTAAATTAATCATGTCTTCAAGTTCTTATGGTGAGCAATTCATTTTCTTTCCCTGGTTGGCCTATGCTGACAATGTACCAAAGTAGAAAACAGAAGAATAAGGGGGGTCGGATCTGAAGTGGACAAATATTGTCTTCCAAGCCACCCATCTCAGTTGAAGCTTTGGAATTGTCTTCAGGCAAAAAAAGGCTACTATCTTCTAGCAAAGCAAAGTAGGCCGCTCTTACAGGTCTATGGATTCAAGGAATCTGGGGGTTCCACACTCCTGTGAATGCTCCAGTGATGGGTGGCCATCATTCCCTATCCAATGCCTTGTATCCCTACACTTTCCCTTTCATGGTTCTGGTTTATAAAATAAGGATTTGCCAAAGCTGTGAATTCAGCCTTTGTTATAGTTCTGCTCCCTTTTCAATGAAGTTGATCATCCGATCTTCTCTTCAAACTGTTTTCTAGCTGTAGAAATTATGGGCTTCTTTAAACACTGCCTTGGAGGCCTTCTAACTTTTACACAGGCTCTGGGTCATTGACAAATCTGATCTTATTCATTTTCTTCTTCTGTGCAACAATGGAGCTTAGCAACAATCGATCGACTCACCTGTTCTTATGATCACAGATCCTCCCAAATCTCTGAGACACTCCCACAAATCAGTGCATCTACTTTCACCTGTGTCCCAGCCCAACTCAACACTGATGAATTAGAGCAACTGCAGTGCTAGAGTTTTCAGGAAGTTTTTGTTGTTGTTGTTGTTGCTGCTGCTGCAGATTTTGGCCGGGGCTGGGCTCGAACCTGCCACCCTCGTCATATAGGAGGTGCGCCCTACTCCTTGAGCCACAGGAGCCGCCCTTTCAGGAAGATTTTTAACGGTTTACTTAACACCAACAGTGGTCCAAAGGTCCAATGGTTACCCAGTTGGCAAGTGATCTAACTCCAGAATCCCATCTTAAGAGTATGCTTCTCCTACTTTCAAATTCATATTGAGTACATGGAATGCTTGCGTTTCCAGGTGATTCAGGTGATTATGTTTTTATGTTTTTTATTCTGTCAAATATGACACAGAATGAAGAATTATTTAGTAATATTTTTTAATAATTTAAATTGAAGTTTTTCCATGTGACTTTATAAGTGATATGAAAAATTAACATGAAATGGGTGTTAGGTTATCTGCAAGGATGAATCTATTTGGAGATGGTGTTTATATCCATAGAATGGAAAACATTCTAAACATGATAGAATAAACTTCAACATTTTTTTCAGAGCTAAAATAAACATCTAATACTACATGAAAAATTTTGTCCTATAAGGGAAACTATTGTGATGCTAGCTTCATAAATGTTTTATCTGTACCCGTGTTAGTTAACTTTCAAGTCTATTAATTAAAATAGCAAAATTATATAATAAAGAGACAACTTTCTTCTATGGAGTAAAGCTGAGTTGATATTTAAGAACCAGAAACCAAATTCAGACAAAAACATTTACTTTCCAACTCAACCAACCTCCAGTGAACACATGTAGGAAAAAGTACATTAAAATAATTCTTAAAATGGAATAACCCCATGCTTCTTAGATCTCATGAGTTCATTATGAAAGAAAAAAATACTTCTTGGGTAAGGGACACAATTATAGGAGGAACTTTACCTAACAAATGCAATCAGTGTAACCTAATTCTTTGTGCCCTCAAGGAACCCCAAACAATAAAAAAAATTAAGAAACAAACAAAAATTTTAAAATTCTTGCAAAGTTGGGCAAAAGGCGGGAGGCAAGAGAGTGTAAAAGAAACAGGAGCGGGTTGAAGTCTATTGTGTAACAACTCACTCTCGCAAGACAAAATCACTTCTGCAAAAATGATAATAATTCATTTAAAAGGGCAAAGCATTCATGACCTAATCATCTTTTAATAGTCTTATCTCTTGTACCATTACAATGACAATAAACTTTCGACACTGAGTTTCAGAAGGGACATTTAAACCATATATTCACATACACACATACATATATACACCTCAAGAAAGAAAATGCATACATATATCTTTCTTGTATGCGTTTTCTTTCTTGAGATAAATATTAGCCTTCATTACAAGAGATTCATAAATCACAGACTGGGCAAGGTTTACATAGAAAGAAATCAAACTTATAAAACTACACACATGCTTTCCTCAAATTTTGTGCTATAAATTGCCTTTGTTGATGTAAGCAAACAGAAATAGCCCATTCTGTCAAACATACAAATGTTTTACTCCCTCCCAAACTTAACTATTGACTGTGAGCCTTGATTAACACATATTAATTCAAATTCTGTATTTTATATGTATTATATGCTGTATTATTACAATAAAGTAAGCTAGAGAAAAGAAATTGTTATCAATAAAATCATAAAGAAAATTCCTTTATCATTTATTAAGTGGAAGTGATTCCTCATAAAGGTCTTCATTATCTTCACATTCACCAGGGTGAGGTGGAAGGAGGAAGGATTGGTTTTCTTCGGGGATAGCAGAGGCAGAAAAGATGGATGAGATGAAAGGGGAGACAGGAGAGCCACATTAGGAGTAACTTTATTTACTTATTTTTTTTGTTGTTGAGACAGAGCCTCAAGTTGTGACCCTGGATAGAGTGCTATGGCATCACAGCTCACAGCAACTTCCAATTCCTGGGTTCAAGGGAGTCTCTTGCCTCTGCCTCCCAAGTAACTGGGACTACAGGCACCCGACACAATGCCCGGCCATTTTTTGGTTGCAGCAGTCATTGTTGTTTGGCGGGCCCGGGCTGGATTCGAACCCGCCAGCTCAGGTGTACATGGCTGGCGCCTTAGCCTGTTGAGCCACAGGCGCCAAGCCAGGAGTAACTTTTATTGAAAGTCAGAACATGCCTGGTTCTTTATCATAAGTGATAGGTTCTTCCACTGTGTTTAGCATTCAATGTAAAGACAAAGACTTACTGAGGTATAAAATCATTTCGCTAAAGAGATCATCATTTTATGTTAAGTCTAAAACTTAGAAATTACTGTTTGTTTTTTCAAAGTATTGAAACCATAACTGCCTATTGTATAAAATGAAGTTAGTTCATTAAGTTTGCCTTGTATTCATGACTTGGCCTGTGAATAAACTCAGAGTTCTGAGTTTTTAAAAAAATTTTTTTTTAATTTTCCTTAATTTGATCTTCCAACCTCTCTGGAAGCCACGTACCAGATAAAAAAATAGCTCTCACAATACCACCTCATCTCATTCCACTATTAAGACAAGCTCTGTCTCTTTCCTGACTCTAAACACTATGCAAAGTTTTATTTCTTCCACACTCCATCAGAATCTTCTTGTGAAGTGAAAATGACATAATTCATGCAGAACTCTGCCTAGCGCCTAGCACGTATTACAATAAATGCTCACTGGGCTTACTGCAGTTTAGAATCCTACTACTTTTGCCTGGTTATATGTGCAATAACCTTCAAATAGGTTTCACCTTCTTTTAGATTTTCACTTTCTTTTTTCTTTTCCCCTTTTCCATACATATTAAGCCTTGTCACCAGATTGACTGCCTTGGTGAATAATTCTGAATCATTCAGGGTTTGATCAGATACCTTTAATGAGTTCGCACCTTAATCATCTAGACCATCACTGTCCAGATCCACTGTCCCTGTCTAATTTTAGCTGCTCTTGTTAAGCTCTTGATAAGTCATATATCCTAATTTAAACAACTTGTTTGTTGGTCTTTCAAGTGTCTCAACATATCCACACCACCTGAAATGTCACTTTCACTACTTTACCCCCCAAAGGCACGAAGTGACACTTCCCATCCTTAGATGCCTCCTGATAATCCTCACAGCTACTAGAATTTTTTTATCCTTCCTCTTGTCTTTGCCTATTTATCATTACTTTTCTCACTGCCCTTTCTATCAGAAAAGACTTTCTAACTTCTAGATTCTAGTGTGTTATTTGTGTACATGGCTTATCTTTTCTGGTAGAGTATATGTCCTTCAAGAAAGAATCTAGATCTGGATCATATTTTTATTCCCAAAGTATTCACACTGAATCAACATGTATTTATTACATGAATGAATTACTTTGTAAATCATTCAGAACATGAAAGAGAGACAGTTAAATGTTATATACAAATACAATAATATTTTACCACAAGGCTACTTTTCTAACCAGGTAGATGATGACTTAATTTTTGATATGATTTCTGGAGAGCAAGGGATAGTAACCCTGTTCCAAAATATCTCCCACCCCCTTGTATTCTACCAGTAGAAAGCCACTAGAAGTTAATGTTCCTGGCCTTCCTCATGATGACTTTGTAACATTTCAGTCAAAAGACACACACTTGGCCAGGAGTGGTGGCTCATGCCTGTAATCCTACCACTCTGGAAGACTAAGGAGGGTAGATTGCTTGATGTCAAGAAATCAAGCAAGCCTGAGCAAGAGTGAGACTCTGTCTCTACTAAAAATAGATAAATTAGCTGGGCATCATGATGTGTGCCTTTAGTCTCAGCCACACAGAAGGCTAAGGCAAGGGGCTCTCTTAAGCCTAAGAGTTTGAGGTTGCTGTGGGTTATGATGCCAGGGCACTCTACCCAGGGAGATGCAGTGAGATTCTCTCTCTCTCTCAAAAAGAAAAGAAAAAAGACACACATTTGCTAAATAAACTTTGTGCCATATGACAGAGAAAATGAAGGAAACAGGAAATAGTAATATGACATTGAAAGTGGATGAAGAATGATGCGTAAGACACTCTATATTGAACATTTTAAATGGATAATTCTGGTTTAGTATTTGCCAGCAATCTGATTTCTTGATGAAATGTGTCATAATTTACCTAACCTGAGGTAGACGGCCAAAAATTTTAAGAACTTGCCAGGGAGAGAAGAGGGCAGAATCAGAAGGTGTAGCCAAGTCTGAAGACGATTTGAAAGGGTATGAAGGCAACCATGAGTCAATCTGAAGTTGGGAATGGCACATCCAGGAAACAGAAGATGGAGCTCCAGCAATTCATACTGCTTCAGGTGTACAAATACAGAGGCCATGATTGAGTTAAACCAGGCATGAACCCTGTGCCTACTACCCTGAAAAAATCCAGAAAAATTAAAAAGATGATTATGTTAAATCAGAAAAATAGAGTGACTGAAACAAACTCAAAACAGAAACATTAGTCAAAATGGGAGAAATATTGGTACTTGCAAAAGTAGCAAAGGAAATTAATGAATAGGGCCCACATGACCTTGTGTTAGATACTATGTTGTTCCATCCCATCTGTATTCCTTTTATTGCATACATCAGGGCTGCCAGCATGCCTTCAGGAATTCGTATAATTATGACATAACATTCATGTTGCCTAAATATCTCAGATCTGATTAAGCTGAGACCATTGGGAAAAGAATTCAGTAGTATTTCACTCTTATTTCTAAATCACAATGGTAACTATCACTTGCCTAATAGAAAGTAATGCCCATGAAAGTGTAAGGTCACTTCAAAAGTGTCTCACTTGCACCCAAAGTCAGTTTTCAGCTGTAATAGAGCCATAGGTCGATAGCCAGTCCTATGCTGAAGTGGCTTCCTACAAACTCAGTTGTGCCCATCACTTCCCAAATCCACATTCTATTATTGTTGGTAAGTTTAAATTATGGTGAAATTATGGCTATGGTAGAAAACATGACAAATAAAAGATTTTCCCATGATTGCAGAGCTCGTTGTTACGTATTTCCAGCACACTACCACACATGTCCTGGTCTTCGTTTTCATTGAATTCCTCTGTGGTATCTCAAAATGAATGAAACAAACTCTATAGGAGACGGACAATATTCCAGCCTTTTTCTTATTTGTTTTGCTCCTTAATGTCCTCCTCTAACTTTCAATATATGTTTCTTCTTCCCTAAAGACAAGAAAGCAGCAAACAACTTAGGATGTGTAAAGATATGGGAAAATAAGAGGTGAAGAAATGTTGCTTGATATTACAGGGACATATAGAGTCTAACCTAGTTACCCCCAAATCAAGCACACCATTAAAATTTATCTCTTTTAAATTCTATGCTAATCATTGTAGATATTTCTCTTTTGTCACTTTTCTCAGATTAACTTTCCCTAATTTCTGACCCTGCTCTGTATTCTGGGGAATTGATATTTAGGAACTACTGTGCTGGTTCCCTTTCCCTTAGCCCCCTGTTGCATTGGCTAAAGGAAGACCCAAGAGGGAGATTTGCAGGTTTTTGACAAGTGACTTCCACAAAGCTCTCTCTCTGGGGTCTGATAACTGTTCTTTCCCCTGTGTATCTGGTGTGTAGGTATAACAGCTCCTGGTTGCTGCGAGTCCTCAAAGACAATACTATTCCTTATTGTTTTTCAAAACCCCACCCTATATCTTAAAAATAAAAATTCATCCATCATTCAATTTAGTGTACCATCTCGCATTCTGCTAACTGATCCTAACTGATGTTCCAATTAATCTAAGTCATAGTCCATAGAGAGCTTAATTGTCTTCCAATTACAGGTATTTCTATTTGGTATATTTATGAATCTTACATTCACATTGTTTCAACAACGAGAAAAATTTAACAATCATTCTGCAAAGACACTTGCATGTTTTACCCTAGTTATTGCTTGTTTTACCCTAATTATTGTGTATCTATCCCACCTGTAATTTTATTAGATCTTTTCAGAATTCAATATGCTTTTCTGAATGAATAATTCCTCTTAACATAAACAGACTTGAAAAGGAAATCATGGATAATGGAAGAGCATCAAGCACATTTAATCTTGTAATACACCCCAAAATGGTAATTTGATACATATGGGTATGAGAAAGAAAACCAATAATTTTGTCACTAGATTAGACAATGATGAGTTGGATGGAACAAACAGGCTCCATCTCATCAACGCTGTTTCTGGGTTCAGTTATATTAAGATGAAGGTGTGGGGGCGCAATTTCAGTTTAAAGTAAGGATGTGATAAGAAATTCACTCTGATCTTGAGGCTCACATTATTGGGTTGAGAAATTTCAGAGAAGTATTTTTTACCCATATATCTATGAAAATCAGCAATAATAATAGATCAAGAATTAATGAGGATACATTCTAGACTCTCTTAACCCCTCAGCTCTCCAGTGATCCTGAGTCATTCAACAGACCAAGGCGCTGCTCCAAAGTTAAAGCAGTTTCCAGAGTGAGAAAGAAAGGGTGTGTTTGCCCTGACCTGCAACTGGAAGCTGAAAGGTCATGTTACCTGACTGACTCATATGAAAACGTGGGAAGGGAATGTATTATTTTATCATATCCCACGGAATAGGCAGTTTGTAACACCTGCATATTCTATGAAATGAGGGTAATGTTAACTTAAAATGTCCTCTTCTCATAAAGTAATTTTTATTGTGTGAATAACAAGCTCCTAAAAAATGTGGTTTTGTTACTATGTGTTCAAACATAGTTTCAAAATGTGAGTACATGAAGAGGAAAAAACACCTAAGTAATTACCTGAACTTCCCCAATCCCCAAAGGCCCAAACATAATGAACTGAATATATTATGACCTCTACTTTTTTATTGAATTGATTGGAAAATATTCAAAATAAGATTAAAATCATACAGACTATTTCTGAGAGCAGCCCCAAATTTAAACATTTATTTTTCTTTTCACATAATGAAAGAATAATATGCTCATAGAAACTTGGGGGCTCCAGGAAATCTGAAGACTCTCCCAAGGAGCTGAAGATTACCTAGAAAGATTTGTCATCTAGCCATGACACCGGTAGTCATTGTCCCGGATGCTCCCTTGCCTGGAATTGTTCCTGATGAAACCCAAACTTACCCACCCTGTGTGACTAAAGGTATTAAAACTGATGAAGAATATGAACAGGGTAAGCTGTGATTAATTGCTTAGTGATATGAAACTCTAATCCCAAATATATATGATTCCCAGTATTTAATGCTCATTATTAACAAATAAAATGTGACCTCTCGGTATTTTAACATACTCTTCAAAACCACTGACTCAGATCTATCATTTTATCTTCCTACAAATTTCTAATCATGAGCTTTCAAGTCAGTAACATCAATAATTCTAGAGGAATTAAAAAATCTAACTCTGGCTCGGCGCCTGTGGCTCAACGAGCTAAGGCGCCAGCCACGTACACCTGAGCTGGTGGGTTCGAATCCAGCCCTGGCCCATCAAACAACAATGACGGCTGCAACCAAAACATAGCGGGGCAATGTGGTGGATGCCTGTAGTCCCAGCTACTTGGGAGGTGGAGGCAGGAGACTCTCTTGAGCCCAGGAATTGGAAGTTGCTGTGAGCTGTACTGCCACAGCACTCTATCCAGGGTGACAGCTTGAGGCTCTGTCTCAAAAAAAAAAAAACTAATTCTGCATAAATTTTTCCACCTTGTTATACTTATCCCGAATAAGTAGTTTTCCTGAGATGGAATTATAAACCTGCTAATTGAGAATTGCCTATAGATCAAATTTTCAGCAATGGGAAATAAGTTCTTATAGATAAATCAAAACATCAGAGAGCATTGAACCCAGAAGTGCCAGGACAAGGCCAAGAGTAGAGCAAAAGTCTCTGACAAATTGTAGCAATCCTTCAAGGATACAAATGGTAGAACATGTAGCAAGATTGGTACTCTGGATAGGGAACACAAGACAGAAGACATCTCAATCCGAGTGCATTGTTCAGGTAGGATAGGCTGTGTTGTGGTAATAAAATGAATGCTGAAATCTCATCAGCTTAACATACAAAACTTTATTTCTTGTTCATGCAAAGTCAGCTGTGATTTATCAGCTCTCGAGGGCAGCTCTCTTCCCACTGGGACCACAGCTAACCAGGCTATTTCAGCCTTGTAGCCCCATCAGTTAGTTGAAAAATGTAGTTTTTCTATAGTTTTACAGCTCAAGTAAAAGAGCATTCCATGGACAGGAATAAGACTACGTGGCTAGAAATGTACCTATCTAATTTAGAAGCAGCATTACATATCTTAAACATAACAGCTAATTCTCCCCAAAGCAGACTCAATCTCACTCCTAATCATTTTTTTTTCCACTTTTCCTTCAGGATCTATAAAAATGCTGCTGAGGTTGTTTTTCCCATATGGTTAATAGATGTTTTTATATTAGACTTGAGTAGTCATTTCTCCACAGTAAAGAAAAATAAACTTTCACCCACCCAGTACTTTCATTAAAATAGGTCTTCCCAAGGTCATGTACAGTGATCATGCCTGTAATCCTAGCACTCTGGAGGCCGAGGTGGGAGGATTGCCTGAACTCCACAGTTCAAGACCAGCCTGAACCAGAGTGAGATCCCGCACTCTACTGAAAATAGAAAAACTGGGGGGGTATGGTGGGGGCTGCCTGTAGTCCCAGCTACTTGGGAGAGGCAAAAAGATCACTTGAGCCCAAGGGTTTGAAGTTGTTGTGAGCTATTAAGTCACAGCACTCTACCAAGGGGAACAAAGTGAGACTCTGTCTCAAAATAAATACATTAATTAATTAATTAATTAGGTCTTTCCAATTGTATATTCTGACATACAGAAAATACTTTCAAAGATTTTTAATGGAGCATGGTATAGATCACACCAATGGTTGATTCATAATCTCATTCCCTACATAAAAGGCACTGTTCATATATATATATACACACATATATATATGTGTTTGTGTGTGTGTGTGTGTGTGTGTAGTATAAAACTGCGTGTATACACGCAGTTTTGGGCTGGGGCCAGGTTTGAACTCACCCTGGTATATGAGGCCAGCACCCTACTCCTTTGAGCTAGAGGCACTGCCCCACTGCTAATATTTTTTAAATGTGTTGATTCAGATGTATTGTCAAGTATTCAAAAGTAGACATGTATCATCTAACCCCAGTAAGATTAGCCCACATAACAAAATCCCAAAACCAGAGATGTTGGCGTGGATGTGGAGAAAGAGGAACACTTCTACACTGTTGGTGGGAATGCAAACTAGTACATTCCTTTTGGAAAGATATTTGGAGA
>CAUYON010065318.1:0-52984 GCA_963573935.1 Arctocebus calabarensis
GCGGCCTCCACAATTTTGTGAGCCATTTCTTTTAAATATTTTCTCTCTCTCTCTCTCTCTCTCTCTCTCTCTCTCTCTCTCTCTCTCTCTCTCTCTCTCCATATACATATATATATATATATATATATACACAGAGATATACATGTAAACACTCATATTGACACATATATGGGTCATTATGAAAATTTTGGCATAGCAAAAAAATCAAGAAAAATAAAATATATGTGGATGATGAAAGTTTTAACAATGGTGCCCAATGATGAGGCCACAGCAGGAAAGAAGTTTATGTCAGCTTTATGGAAAAAGGACAGGAGCTGCCTGGGCCCTGTAAAGGTGTCTGCACCTTGGGGCAGTTAGAGACCCCTTTATATGGGGCCCTGGGGTGTGGGCACATTCCACAGCTTGTTTGGAAAGTTAAGGTCTTTGGGGAAAGCTTCTCAGGGGGTGGGTTAGTCAGATCCTTTGTGTCTTTGTCTTAGGAAGGAAGGAGGAGGGGAAGGGGAAAGGGTTTGTTGTGGCTGCCTTAGGCCTCCTCAACAGACAGAAACAAATGAGGCTCTCCCAGCAACACTAATAAGCTGAGCAAGTTGAAATTTGTACAGGTGAATCAGAAAGAATGCTGTCAACTATGTTTCTTAGAAGTGAAATAATGGACCATAACACAGCCTGTCTCAAACTTTTCGTCGTGACTTATGTGTATATAGATACATAGCTATCCGTACACACACACTGTTGATTCTATTTCTCTGAAGAATCCTGACTAATAACCAAGCCAAAAGTCCTAGAATCTCCCTTGACTCCCTTTTCGTCTATACCCTGCATTGAATCCAGCAGCAAACGGTTTCAGTTCAGCCTTCAAATTACATCCAAAATCCAGTGACTTTGCACCAGCTTCTTGCTAACCACCCTGCTGCAATGCAGCCACAATCTTCTCTCATCTGGATTACCACAAAAATTGACCACTAGGCTTCTTGCCTAGAGCAGGTCACACCTGAGCAGATTCTCACTGCTGAGCCGCCCCTCAAGGGCTACCCGCTTCCTCCATTCAAAACAAAGGTCCTGTACAGCCCCAGACAATTCATCCCCACCCTGCCCTGCTCCGTGCCCTCTCTGAATCCATGTCTGGTGCACATCCCTCTAGCCATCCCACTCATTTGCTATTCCTTGAACGCACCAGGAGTGGTCTACCCCAAGGCCTTTATACCTGCTGCTCTCTTTCCATTGCTCTTTCCTCAGAGATCTCCATGGCTTCCTCTTTCCCTTCCTTTGGGTACTTACACAAATGTCAACATCTTACTCCCTCACTGCCTTCTCAGCGGCAGCCTCTGGCCATCTAATCTAAAACCAAGCCCCATTCACACACCCAACACCCCCCATTACCACCTTGTTTTATTTTTCATCATTGCCCACATCAATAGTTAAAGTACTGTACACTTAGCTTATTATTCTGTTTATTTCCCCAACTAAGATGCAGGACCCATGGGAAATAGGAAGATTCATCTCTTACTTACCGTTCTCTCCAAAGAACCTCAATAGAGCCTAGAAACAGTAGACATGTCTAGGGGATGTTATAACAAAGTCCACTAGACTAGATGGCTTATTAACAACAGAGATGTATTGCTCACAGTTCTGGAGGCCGAGAAGTCCAAGATCAAGGCACCAACAGATTCAGTGTCTGGTGAGAGTCTGCTTCCTCATAGCCAGCCCCATACATAGGCAGTCATCATCTCACTAAAGCCGCATGTGCTAGAAGGGGAGAGAGCTCCTTGGGTCTCCTTTCATAAGGGCACTAACCCCAATCATGAAGGCTCCACCCTCATGACCTAATTACCTCCCTAAGGCCCCACACCTTGGGAATGAAGATTTCAATGTATGAATTTAGGGGACACATGAGGACCATAACAGTATTCGATAAACATCTGTTTAACAAATGAATAAGTAAATAAATAAACAAGCTACATCCCAACATGTATGAGGCGGTATCTCTTTGCTTCTGCTCCTAAGAGAAGCATTGGTTTCCGAGTCTGTGTGGGTCAACGCTCATCTACCTCCTGCACCATGGGGACCAGGCTCGCTGAAGGCTGGAAGGCAGCCTATCCCTCCTAGTCTCCTACTTGGCCAGGTGCCCGATAAAAGTTCTGAGTGTCGCACGCACTAGTAATTAAACTCTTGGAAAAAACTCTTCACTAGGCCTCCTTCCTCATCTCTGAGACATTCCGAACACTCTGCTGGAAATGTCGAACATTACAGAGCCTTGATTGGGGTTTTAAAAACAAAGTGATGATGACAATATGTGATCTTCACAGCCCTCCCCCTCCCAGCCCCACAGGAGCAGCGACTGGGGTGCAAGGCCCTCTAATTCCTTCAGTTCCCAGGAGAGTGGGGCTTCCCTCAACATACATTCTATGTGGGAAAAAGAAATCACTGCTTTTTGAAAGTTCAGGGGCGAGTTTATTTTTAAGGCATCTTTCGCTCTGAGGCAGGATACATAAAGATACCCTGAAGGCTGAATAGGAGAGCCAGGACCTGGGAGAGACACTAGAGACAGAAAACGAAATTAGGATAAATGTTCAACCGAGGGCCAAATTGTTCCATTTTATTCAGTGCTGATAATTAACTTTTTCTGTGCCTCCCCTGTTGCCATGCTAACTTGTCAACAAACAAGTGGCTGAGGAACTGGATGGGCCCTGGGGCGACAGCTGGAGCTTCAGGCCAGGGGGAGCTAGCCTACCCGCCCAGCCAGAATTTCAGTGACCCCAGCACCTGGCACATGGGCTGAGTCAGGAGCTTCCTAACTGAAGGGTAGCTGTCACAGGAAAGAGGGTGCTATAAGCACGTGTAGTTTCCACAGGGGCCAAAAACTCAGCCTCATGTGTCTTTTATGCACCCATCTCTATCCCAAAACCAAGTTGGGAGTGCTCAACATCTGGCAGGGTTGATGAGGGACCCATCAAAGCAGCTAAGCTTTCCATGCACTTAGAATTTGCCAGGCATCTTACATGTAAAAATATATTTAATATTCACAGCACCCTATCCAGATAGGGTAAGGCATAGCCCAGAGATGCACAGTTGGAGGCTGGGACTGGGATTTGAACAAAGGCAATCCACATCTGCAACCTGACCATTTTGCTTCTTGCAGTTGGAGACACACTTCTCTCATTGACTCAGGCCAGACTTCTTTTTCAGGGTGTCCTTCCCCCCAGGAAAGACTATCCCTGTATTGTTGAATGCCCCAGGGTGGGCACTCCAGGCTCAGTGATGGCCGAAGACATTAGCTTCCTGCACAGGTAGACCCTGCAGAGAAGCTCGCTGGGCTCCTGCCACACAGGCCTCTTGGTTTTCAAACACCCCAGAGCTTGTGTCTGACCAGCACACTTGTTCCCTCTGTTCCCCTGGATCTTCACCTACCTGCACTTTCTGCTCCAGTGGCCCATCCTCAGAGACACCTCCCTGACCCTACTGTAGAAGTTTCTGCTCCATCTGCCCACCCACTGGATTGTTCTATGTAATAGCTCTTTGTTTTCTCATCGCAGTCATCATTATCAGAAATGACCCTGCTTATGAGTTTACTTGTTGTCTGCTCCTTCCAATATTTCAATATACTAAACCCTTGAAGGCCAGGGACCTAGACTCTTCTGCTCAACTCACCGCTGTCCCCAGAGCAGCACCTGGCTCATAGTTAGGCACTCAGCTAATTTTAGGGGTGATGATTGAGCAAAAGACAATGAACACCGGGCGGCGTCTATGCCTCAAAGGAGTAGGGTGCTGGCCCCATATGCCAGAGGTGGTGAGTTCAAACCCAGCCCTGGCCAAAAACCGCAAAAAAAAAGATGAATACCCCGAGAGCAGAGGTCTGGCCTGCTAGATGCACACAGAGAATCCTTCTTGCAGCCACAGCCAGGGCAGGAAAGCGGTTGTGGGCTTGGTACCCCAGCCCACAGCCTGACCAAGAAAAACTATGACCAAGTCATGGGTTTCCTTCAGGGGTCTGTAGAGGGGTGCCCTAAATGTTCACCGTCCAAGCCTCATTACTGTAACTGAGAAGGCGAACTTTGAATTTTACATCATTTTAATGATTTTAAAATGAAAAACTGATACTCAAGTTAGTTATTGGAAACCTTTTAAATATGGTTGGAATGGAAACCTTTTAAATATGGTTGGAACACTTTGAGTATATGAATCTGCTTTTTCAACACTCAGTTTTATGTACTCTTAGTACAGATCAAGTATTGCCAATGAAAATTTAGCATCTGAATTGAAATATGCTCGAAGTATAAAACACACGCTAGATTTTGAAGACTGAGTACAAAAAAGAATGTAAAATATCTCCATCAGTGTTTTCATATGGATTGCCTGTCGACATGATAATATTTTGGATAATAATATGCAATATGGGTTAAATAAAATATAATATTAAAATTAATTTCACCTGTTTCTTTTTACTTTGTAATGTGGCTACTAGAAAATTTTAAATTACATATGTGGTTCACATTATCTTTCTATTAGATGGGGCCACTGTCCAACAGAACTGAACTTCTGATTTAAAAATAGGCCCAGTTTGAGTTTTAGCAGGAGCAAAACGATGTCATTAGAGAGGAGATCTACTCATTTATCAGTTTGTCATGGGGATACTGGGGAGAAATCCAGGGATCCTGAAGACAGCCTTGGCTTAAGAACCATACTGTGAACACAGCACAGCCCAGCAAACTGGTAGAGTAAAGCTCAATGCTCAAAGTCCCTCGGGTCAAGGGCCTTACCATTTCTCACAATCAGATTGTTTCATTTCTTCTCCTAAAAAGAAATATTCTTCCCCACTACGTTATATGCTGTATTTGTTTATGTTAAAAGAAATTCTCAAATTAATCTAGTTATATACAAATACACTTCCTCCTACAGCCAAGAGGTCCATGGAAAGTTAAACATTTTTCCCCAAAGCACCATCTAAGGGCAGTGAAAGTGTCCTGGGTTTTGGTTGCTGCCAGTGACTCCATAATCCCTGTGGAAGGGGCTGGAGCCCAGGCTCTCAGTGGAGACGCTGGGTAACAAACTTCCCAAGCAGCAACTGATGGGCAACATTCCTCTCACACTCTGCCAGCTCAAAATCTTGAAGTAGAAACCACTAACCCATCAGAAATGTCTGATGCTTCATTATGCAAAAGAAAGATGAATTACAGTGCCAGCTTATTGAAGCTCCTGTTAATATGATGATCCTAGTGTACATTGACGTTCCTAAGAAAAAAATGAGCCACAAGGAAGAAAAAGTAAACAAACAAAAAAAAAACCCCTAAGAGTTAATTTCTTATTGAAAGAGCTAGAAAAGAGGCTTGAAAGGCCAGAGTGGTCTAGAGTCTGGAAAACCTTTTACAACATCTCTCACATGATAAATTTTGTTGAGAAAAGACCCCTGGTAAGCATTTTGGAAGCCCCTTGTTTAAGAGTTATTGACATTTTAAAGGGAGTTAAGCCTCTACATAGTAGGGAAACAGTTAACAGACTTCCGTGAGTCTATTATGAAAGTCTCTCTTTATGGAATAAATGAATTTTGTTCTTCTGCAATTTGGACCTCCCTCTGCCAAAACCCCCTCCAAAAGAAGTAGTGGCTGAATGAAAGTTCTCCTTCAGCCTGGGGAAATGCCCATGAAGATCCTGGGGTACTCAACAGTGTAGAGACAGCCCTTCCTGTAGGCAAGGACATGAGTCAGGGAGAGAAAAGTGCCCCCAATTCTGACACCTGGTATGTCAGAAGGCTGTGCAGAACCCATCTCTGGCAAGGAGACCACTGCCATTGGGGCTAAGGGCAGCCTGGGCTTGGTACTGCTCTTTATAAACTACCATCTGTACTAGGCAGAATAATTCCTTCCCAGAGATATCTACATCCCAACACCTGGAGCCTGTGCCTATGTGACATCTTATGACAATGGGAAATTAAGGTTGCAGATGTAATTGGGAGTGCTAGTCAACTGACCTTAACATAGAGAGTGTCATTGTCTGAGTGGGCTCAGTGCAACCACAAAGGTCCCTAAAGGTGGGAAGAGGAAGGCAGAAGAGTCAATGCCAGAGTGAAGTGACATGAAAAAGACTTTTCCAGCCATTGCTGACTTTGAATTTGGAGGAGGGGCTGTGAGCACCTCTAGAAGCTGGAAAGACAGGGACGCAGATCCTGCCGGTAGCCTGAGGGAGGGCGAGCATTTGGAGGTAGTTGAGGAGGAAAAGATGCTGTGTTGGTTTCACACACATGTGTTAGTGTGTCGCAGCCCTGCCAACACCTCAATTTTAGCCCAGGGAGACCCATGTTAGACTTCTGACCTCCACAACTATTAAGATAACAAACTTGTGTAGTTTTCAGCCACTGTTTGTGGTATGTGGGAAGTAGATAGGTTGATTTTTCAATGGGGCACCCCACCTCTATCCTGGGGTATCCAGGGGAACGTTCACAGAAAAACAATCCTTGAGGGTTCATCAAGAAAAGATGAAAAGAACCCAGAGGCACTCAGGCAGGCTGAAGAAGGCCTATATGTTCAAGAGTCAACAGATGGGAGGGATTAAACTCTTAGAATATGTAGATGGAGAGGAAACCTGGTTTATTTCCCCTCTGTGAATAGAACTAGCTTCTCCCTCCCCCTTTATTTAATTACACCATCACTGTCCAGTCTTCCTAAAAACTTGGGATTCTTTCAACTTTATCTTTTGCATATGCACCTTTGTTGGAAATGAAAACAAGCTTTGTGAAGAGGCCTGAGAGGTGCTGTATTTTCTCAGTCTTACTGCTTGGCTTGATTTGTTATGGCCACTAAGGAAACTGATATAACATCTTTCCTTCCTCAACTACCCCCAATGCCCACCGTCCTACTTGAATAGGTTATGGAGGACGAGGCAGAGTTGCTCTGCATGAATGAAGTAAAGCTGCTTATAAGTTTGGTCCAAAGTTAAATGTGTCTCTTTTTACGGGTTTCTCCCATGTCCTCGGGAAACCTGTAAGCTAGCAGCCGTCGGTTGTGCGATCCACAGCCTTGCTTCATGCCCACAACCTCCTCCTATGTCTTCCATTCCAGATTCACCTCCCACTTACGCCATCAGGGAAAGGAAAGCTTGAAGACCAAAGAAAAAAATATGCTAGCTGTAGCTTCTCTTCTGCAGTGGTACAGGCCAAGAGCCAGATTCTTCAGAAGGGCCTTTCAGAACATTCATTACCTTTGTGGTTCCACGACGGGGCTGGAAAGCCCAAAATGGCAGGACTTCCTCAAGGCCACAGAGCCAGCTAGGAAGAGTGTTGGGTTAGAACCCAGGGCTCCTGACTCTCTGGCCAGGGCTTGCCATTCAAGACCCCATTCTGGAACCTTCCTAGTTCCACAGCATAGAGAAACTGAGGTCATGGCTGCTCACCCAGTGTGTCCCCCCTTGTTGGGCCCACCTCTCCTCCTCTGCACCTGCCCACCCCCTCCCCAGGGCTTTCTCCACCCACTGAAGTCTGTCAGGTGCCCAGGCCCTTACCCCAAACTTCTGGGGCCTGAGATGTTTGGGCTTACACACAAGGCTTAAGACACATTAGCTCCTAGCAAGAAAAAACCGTTGTAACCACAGTCTGGAGAGAATGCGCAGGTTCCCAGCAACTTGTCTCCTGCCTCACAAAGAGGTTAACCAGACCCAGACTCTCAAGTCCTCCACCACAGCCCTGCCCTGACTACCTTCAGGTTTCTGTTTAATGCTGAGCAGACCCTGCCTCATTTCCCAGGCCAGTGAATCTCTGTCTATATGCCGGCATCAATGAATTTTCTTTAAACACCAACACATCATCTGAGCCTCAGGAGGCCCATCTCTTCCAACTGCAAACGGAAGATTCTGCATTCTGCAGCCTGAACTTAGGAGCAAAGCTCAGTCTTTCCAAAACTAAACCTGGCTTGGGGCAACTGGGGCAGTGACCCTTTAAATCACCCAAACTTGCCTAAGCCCAGGGCTCCGCTTCCTTCCCTCCATCCCATCCTGGCCTTCACCCTTCCAGCTGCCCCTGGCGGCCTGATTACACTCTGTTTCCAAGAGCCGAACGCTGGCCCGGGCCACCGGTGCCCAGAGTTCCTACAAGAGAAACATCCAAGCTATTTGCATTCGGCCTTCACTCCGCCTGGCTTCCCCACCAAGACTGTTCTCCTTCCTCTTAATTACGCTATAACGAACAACTGTGCTAACCAAAATTGGGGCGGCTACTTGCTTCTAAACGTCCATAATTAGCCCCACGGGAACAACAAATACTTGCTGAGCTCCCCCACCGCCCCTTGGCAGCCTCTGGAAACAGGCCGCCTCTCAAAGCGCAGCTCCTCCCCGGGTCCAATCTGGAAAGCATGTGTTTCCCTTCAAGCATTCGCTCTATCACACACAGGGCAGGCCGCGGAGGTGGGAGGCCCGCTCCCCTGCTCTGGAAGTCCCCATTAGCATGGGCATCCTCCTTATAAAGGGATGTTGTATTCGCAGGTAACCAACAGCCCCCTGCGCATCTGGGAACACTTTGAGTGATTGCTGGGGAGAGAAAAAATTTAGGTCAGAACTAATGATCGACATCCCCTTTTAATCAAATGAAGCCGTCATAATGTGTCTATCCTCTGGGGGAACAAGGCCCTTTCACCTCCAGGAGGTCTGCAGTAGCATTAACCTCTTCAGGGAAGCCATGGGGCTTTGCCTTGCCCAGGTATGAGGGAAGAAGGGTGGCCGGCAGGTATCCAGCACCTGCTGTGTACCAGGCCCTGTGCAAAGCAGCCTCACATATATCTGGCATTTAGTCCTGGCCTGCGTGAGGTCAGTGCTTCTCCACCTCCAGCAGAATCACCAGGAGGGCTTGTGAGAGCAGGTGGCTGGGCCCCTCCCCAGATTTGAGAGTTAGTAAAATCTAAACCAGTACATTCAGCAGAGGAGCCCAGATATTTGCATGTTGAACAAGTTCTTAGGTGATGCTGATCCTGCCAGCTTGGGGACCACACCTTGACAATCAGTGTTAGAGGATAAAATGCATACATGTGTTGTCCACTGTGCTTGACATTCGTACCATGTATCATGTAATTTAATGCTTAGGAAAACCCTGGGAAGTATGTATTGCTGTCCCCATCTCATAGATGAAGAAACTGAGAATCAAAGGAAGGTAAGCCTTCGCCTAAGCCCAGTGAGGATGCTGCCGGTGAGGAGGAGCTGTAGTTTAGACCCCCATGTCTGATGCCATGCTCTTGATGTTGGTGCAAGGGCAGGAGAAACAGGGAAACGGCTGCAAGTTTGGGGTTCAGCAAGGGTGTGCTCATCTGTCCCAGGGCATCAGGGAGGATGTGGTCCTGCATCCCACACCAGGAAGCCTGCATCTGGGGTCCTTCAGCCCAGATGCGGACCTGGACTGGCCCTCCTTCTGAGTGTGGAAGGCCACAGCTCTGGCCACTTTAGGAAATACCGCACCTCTTCACCCTCCCTGTCCTCACCTCCCTCCTCTTCCATCTCCTCCCAACACCACCCCTCTTCTCCATCCTGTTCAAGATGGACCCCCCAGGACCCACCAACACTCCCCTCCCAGAGTCTCTGAGGAATGGCTTTGGGTTCTCCAATGTGACCAAATTCAGCAACACTTGCCTTCCCTTTTAGCACAGCCTTCCCTTTTAGCAATGGCTGCTGAAAGGCCCTTCTCCTCACACTCTTGTGCCCCCAGGTCCCCCAAAAACCCCTGAGGCACATGAGCAAATCACTCTTGAGCCATGACCCTGTAGGAGGAACTTAAGGGAGCCAGCGAAGAGCAGGAACTGTGGCTCAGGAAAGTGAAGGACAAGGACAATGGCTGTCCAATGGAAGTCCCACTGGATGCCAAACATTGTCCCAAGTGCTTCATGTCCAATAATGTGTATAACCATCAAGGAACCCTATGACATAGGAGACCATTATCGTCACCACTTACAAGTGAGAAAATGGAGGCACAGAAAGATTAAGTGACCCACTCAGCATGGCACACGTAGGAACTGATGGAGGCGGGCAGTGAACAGCAGCAATCCGGCTCCAGTACTCACGCTCGCCCTGTGCTGTGCAGCTGGAGGAAGGCGCCATGTATTCTCTCGCCCTCACTCTCCAAAGGGTTCTAGCCAACTGAGGGCCAATGGCAGTAGCAACAGTCACAGTTGTTGTCGTGTTGTTGTTCTTGCTGAGTGATTGTAGCAGTTGCCATTTGGTAGTCATTGTAGTAGCGGCACTGCACTGGGGACTGTAGTCGTGGTGGCCACAGTAGATACCTTAGTAGTAGTTGGTGTTAGTGTCACAGCAGTTGCACTCGTGCTAGCTGTAGCAGTGATTGTAACAGAGGTAGTAAGGTTGTTGTTCAGTAGGTGTAGCTTTAGTAGTAGTTGTTGTTAAGTGGTATTTGCAGTGGTAGTTGCAGTCTCTGCAGTAGTTGTAGCAGTGGTGGTAGCAGCCGTGCAGTGGTAGTTACAGTCTCCGTGGCAGTTGTAGCACTTGTGGTAGCAGCCGTGCAGGAGTAGTTGCGATCCCTGTGGCAGTTGTACCAGCTGTGGTGGCAGCCATGCAGTGGTAGTTGCACCATGCAGTGGTAGTTGCAGTCTCTGTGGGAGTTGTAGCTGCCATGCAGTGGCAATTGTGATTGCTGTGCAGTGGCAGTGGTGATTGCTGTGGTATTTGTAGTACTCACGAAGCACTACGTGCATGCTGTAGTGACAGCTGGTAGCATGTCAGCCGCAGCAGTATTGAAATCATTAATAGAAGAACAATGATGGTGAATTGCCTGCCCCTGTGAAGTGGTCTCCTCAGACCTGAGCAAGGACAGCATGAGACTTACCAGGAATATTCCAGAGCTGCCCTCAGGTCCAATCCCGGTTCCATTAGTTGATGGGCTGTGTGACCTGAGGCCTATCTCTCAATGACTTGTTCTCAGCTGCCATAGTTACTAAAGAGGGCTAAAAGTGCTGCCTACCTCAAGAGCTTCTTGCGAAGTTTGAGTGAGAGAATCTATGCACTTAGCACAGCTCCTGGGATATAGTCAACCCTCCGTAAATGTCATTAGATAAGAGGATGAGAGAGGAGGGGACCTCCAACAGGGTGGCTCCTTCTGAGAACTCGTGTTCTCGTGAGGGGATCAGACAAGTGCCCGCAAAGAGACAAATGTCTCTTTATATGATCACTATCCTACATGATCTGATCATATATATAAAGACACATTCAGAGGAGAGCACGGGGAAAGGTTCCTCCGTGTGAGTGATCTGGGAAGTCTTTGGTGAGTGGGTAGGATTGAAACGGAACCTTACAGAAGGCTGCAACACCGTGGTGAGGGGCCACCAAGAATATGGCATGGCAGACAAGGTACACATGACCGGCAAGGGCCTGCCTTCCTGCGTCCACATCTTGTGCACAGGGCCACCGTGCCCACCGACCGTTCTACCCACTGTCTGCCTGGTACCTCAGCCTGGCCACCTCCCAGGTGCTGGAATGGCCTGGCTCCCTCATCTCTGCAAACGCTCCTCCTAGCTCCTTCCTTTACAAAAGAGCGAAAGTCCCTCTTGCAATCCCCTAGTATTCTTAGATAATTTTGTTGGGGGACAAAGGAAAGGCTATTAGATCAGCTGATTAAGAGGTTGCTGGTTAGGCTCACCATTAACACATTTCCTGAGTCCCCAGAGCTAGATCATGCTTTCAAGCCAACCTCTTCCCTATTCTCTGTCCTATGGGAAAGCTGAAGTCCCTTATTGCCATTCAGGAAAGAGAAATGCAATAATTCAATCAGCTGCATTGACACAAGGCCTGAGTGCCACTAGTTTGGCCTTCACAGGTATGATGGTGATGTGACAGTTTGCTTCCTTTTGGAGCCCATCAGCCTTCATTCCAGGAGATACAAGATAATCTCAAATCCTCTGGACAGAGATGGGCAAGTCTTTAAATAAGTATAGTTATGTAGTAAGTGCCACAAGATGGGAAGGAAAATGATATTCTCAGAGCACCTGCCAAGTACCAGATGTTAGGCTAATAGTTTTCACCTAAAGTATCTCATGAACCCATGAGGCAGGTGTATATAGCCCCACTGAATGGATGAGAAAACTGAGACTCGGAGGAGTTAAGCAAAATGTGTGAGATCACACAGCTGGCACACTACAGAGTCAAGATTTAAACTCGGATCCATGTGGCTCTTCCTAACAAATTGGTGCCTCACTATAATGACAGCAGAAAATTGGGAGTGGACAAAGGGACACATATAGGGCTGAGATGAGTGGGACACATTCAGGGCTGAGATGACCAGGACACAAGGCTTTTAAAGAAGAGGTGAGACTTGTTCTGAACTGAGGAGGTGAGTTAATGATGATGGGTGGCGATGGTGGAGGGATGATGGAGAAGTAAGGTCAGGAAATAAGAAGAGCAGAGACAGATGAGGGCTGAGAAGCACTCGGAATGTTAGGGGGTCATATAAAGCCCCCCAGAGTTGATGGAGGCTTCCTCTCCCCAATAGATAGAGTCAAAAGAGCTCAGCAGGGCTGATCAGAAGGGTCTGACTGACTTAGCTAATTACACAGTACTTTCCTCTGGAAGCAGTGAGGAACCACTAAGACCTTGTGACCAAAACCACATGATAGAAATGGCCCCTTAGGAAAAACACTTTGGCTGGGCTTCACTGGCTGGGTTATCGAGCAAGACTGAGCGAAGAAATGCCACTTTAGGAGACTGCTACAATCATCCCAAAGTAACAGCAGATTTTGAAAATGGATTTCAAGGTTATGAACTGACAGCATTTTTTGATGCCTTTTTTTTTAAATCTAAACTACATTTTTTAAGGTGTGATTTTCCAAATGTCAGGAAAAACAATCGATGTTAACCTCCAACTGTGAAACAATTATGCAACCAGCAAAACATCTTGCTCCTGCCCAAATGGCAATAAAATATAGCTTTTGGTTCAGAAAGTCAAGGCAAGGAGTGACTTCTGAACCAGACTTCCATTTAGCAATGCTGCTTTCTACTCGAGAAATTTAGTCTTCCTTCACTGGACCTATTTTAATAGCATAATGAGGGCCGTGCAACCCAGCTCTCCAATCTTCCCTGAGCGCGCGCCCCTAAGTGTCTCAAGATGTCCAAGGAACATCAAAGGAAAGGAGAATTATTCTTTGGATATACTATAGGATACAAATCCTGATACCCCACTGCTGGAAACAAAAACCCAGGACAGCTCCCACAGTGCCCATAAAAAATATGGACTCGGAAGATTAACTGGCTCCAATGTTACATCACTTTAGCCAACCGTAACCTGGCATTTTACATTAATGGGAGAAAAAGATGCCTTTATTAATACTGCTTGCCAAATTTCCCATGGGGCCTGAAGAGGGACTTGCTTGGGCCGTCCTCTGCTAGGAGTCTCATGCTAAAAACTATTCACTCATCTTTTAAAGTAAGGCCAACCTAAGGTGTCTGAAGAAGCTTCCCCCTGGGAAATGAAGAGCCCACTTTATTGCAAAACATTTAACTCCTTTTTACTTCCATGCTGCCCTGAAGGCTAAGTATGGGGGCTGGACTCAGAGCTTCTCAGAGTGCTAATCTTACCCATGAGATCATCCCGTCCCCACACTGTCCCCGCAAGGCGAGGGAAGGAGGGATACAGCAGAAGTTATTTTATAGCTGCAGCATCTGAGTCACAGAACTGGTGCCACCAACTTATTTATAAAAATATCTAGAAGAGGGCGGCACCTGTGGCTGAGTGAGTAGAGCACCGGTCCCATATACCGAGGGTGGTGGGTTCAAACCTGGCCCCGGCCAAACTGCAACAAAAAATAGCCGGGCGTCATGGTGGCTGCCTGTAGTCCCAGCTACTTGGGAGGCTGAAGCAAGAGAATCGCCTAAGCCCAAGAGCTGGAGGTTGCTGTGAGCTGTGACGCCACAGCACTCTACCAAGGGCGATAGAGTAAGACTTTGTCTCAAAAAAAAAAAAAAAATATATATATATATATATAAGAACAATGTCTCTTGGTGTGAGACTGGAGGAGGCCAAGCAGCTCTGGCTTCCCCTGAGAGGTAGCTCTAACTGTCCCATTTTAAGAGATAGAGACTTAAAGAGTCACAGTAAATACGAACGCTAGCATTCCCCTTGCTGCTGACAAAGTGCCATGGAGTCCCGGGACTTGCATTCATTCTCCAGCCCTGAGATTTCCACACCCTTGGATAATATAGCTGGTCTCACCAAGTCAGCAAAACCTTCTAAATAGCCACCGTGCATCAGGTTCCCAACAGCATATATATGGATAAACAAATGTTTTTAAGTCAAAAAGAAGAATGATTTTCTTTTTTAAAAACCTATACTTTAATAAAAAAAGAAATAAGCAAACTAAGTGATACAGAATCTCCTTTAATGTGAACCTATTCCCAAACATCTAAGTTCTTAAGCGCAGCCTCAAGACCTCAAGCCTTCCCACCTGCTATGCACACACACCTCTGCCCCTGCCCCTTTCAGTGGGACAGAAGGATGGCCCAGCCATTGTACTGTGGATGCCACTGGAAACGCAGCAGAAGAGGCCCAGGGTGCCCCCAGTCAGTAGTGCCCCTGAACTCTATAGCCCCCTGTTGGGACCATCTCCTGAGTGCCCCCTTTCATTCCTTCTCCTCTTCCTCTTCTTCCATTCTTGCATTCCTGAGGCTTTCCACTTTCCCTCTAGAGTGAGGCATGGAGTTTCCCTCCATTCCCACCACCTTTGTGGCCTGTGTTATATCCAGTTGAGCTCTTTAGTGGGCCTGCTCTGAGCTCAAGGGCAGGGACTATCTCGTCCATCTTTACATTTCTAACAAGAGGAAGACAGAAGAAGAGCCCCCATAAATGCTTGCTAAATAAATAAAAATTGATGCATAGATGGATGGGTAGATGAATCAATCAATGGGCAGATGAATCAATGCATGAATGAATTCCCATGACAATATCGAAGCCCTGAAAGCCAGAAAGTTGAATCCCCCTGGGACCTATTCAGAGATATGTGTCCTGTCTGAACTAAAAGGCCATCCCTAGAATGTCACAAGTACCCTCCAGGGAGGAGGACAGCTGGTACTACCTCCATGCCAACAGCCCAGAACTGACCCCACCATTCTCATGGAAACCAGTGGGATCTTTGTTTGGGAGCTGCATTCTCCTCAGGAGTCTTCTTCTGGGTCCTCTTTCACCCTCTTTGCATCAGAATCCAGCTCACCACACTGTGGACACCAAACACAGGTTTTTTAATTGGGCCCACCCACTATAATACTACCCTTGCCCCAGTCGTCCAAGAATTAGGAATTTGGATTTGGAGGTAGTATATGCTTTCCCAAGTCTTAACTATAAAAATAGAGCTGTCCTCAGGAGTAATCACATGACCCCTATGATCAGTGGTAACATAGAGGGTACCCTTCATGGCTTTCTTCTAGTCTTCCCACCAGCTCCACCTGCCAAGTAACAGGGTCAGAAAAGTTTGGACACTGCCTCCACTAGAGTCATCTTTGTGAAATTCACCAAATCATTGGAGGAGCAAAGACACCGTCCCCATTCTGGGCCACTCCAAGTCCAAAAGTAGCATGGTGTATATCTTACAGACCTCCCAGTCCATGTGCCCATTATTCAGAAGAGAAAGCTGAGACCCAGAGTCTCCTGCTTCTCAGCCCAGGCTCCCTTTCCTGCCAGGCAGCTGAGCCCAGATGTGAGTTTCAGCGTGAGAATCACCGACATTCAGGGTCTGGGGCTAAGAGGCTTGAGAACCTTTGAAAGGCCACCAGTGCCAAGCATGGGATTCCCGCTGAGGTCACTGAGTGGAGGAAATAATAATGGAGATTGAAAGGCACTCTCCATTTGACCTTCCGCCACCCTGCTGTTTTCCAGTAGAACTCGATAGGGATCAGTCACATCTGCTCTCAATAGCAAATGTGAAAAATGACCTGCAGTTTTAAGGTCTGAAAAACACAAACTTGTGTTAAAAGACTGACAAAAAAAAATTCATGCACTTGATAGCATGATGTCATTCAAGCGCATACACATTGCAATAACAATCGTCTGTCAGAACCCATGCCCTGGACCTGAGCGCTCCTCTCCTGGGAATCACAGAGGCTCTGGTCCCCCTGCATGTCAGCCATGCGCCTGGCCACATAGCGGTACTGGGAGCCTGCTGGCCTGTGTAATCAAGGCTGTACTGCTAGGCTTGGCTAGGCCCTGAGCTACAGTGGGTATCAGCTTACCTCGCTCCCCACTTCAAACACTTGGGCGAGCTGCAGGAAGGCTGACAGGAAGCACGTTCTGGGAAGCCCAGAACAAACTCAGGAGTCTGAGGAGCAGCCCAGAGCTGGCCAGGGGTCAAAGAGCCTTTCACAGTTAGGAAGCTCCCTGTAAGCCATGAGGGTGAGGCCGTCTAGGCCATGGCTCTGCTGTGTGCAGAAGCCAGCCAGAATGCTCTTTGGACTGCCCCAAGGTCCTGACTGCCCTGTACAAATCCAGGAATTCCAGCCTCATCCCCACATATCCCTGCCTCCTCTATCTCCATCCTCTCACTCTCATCTGGGCTATGCTGGGGGCTCTGAATCTGATGAAAACTTGGAAAGGAAAGTATAGGGGATCCCCAAGAGCTCACCAGAACAGCCCCAGGCATCTTCATCCTGGAGGGTCCCTCACTTGTCATCAGTAAGAAGTGCCACTCTGAGCCAGGCAGTGTGCCTGGGTCCCAGGACAAGTAAGCCAAGGTCTTGGCCCTCAGAAGCTCATAGCCTGGGGCATCCAATCTAGGCACCAGGAGAGGAAGAATGAAGAGCTGCAAATGGAGAGAAATTTTACAGACTTCATAACCTACCCCTCTATCACTCAGGAAGGCAGAGATGGTTCACTGCTTTCCTCAATTCCAAGTCATAAACCATGGAGGGTCATGGTCATATGTGCTCATTTGACTTCAAGATGGAGACCATGGGCACCAGCATTCACTAAGTACCTACTGTGGTCACATACTGGGCTGGGCACCTTCCCTTCTATCTCCTGCTTCAAAACTTCTGCTTAGGCAGCCAGGAAGGGAGGTGGGACACGGATGCCTTGGAGGGCTCGTGGGCAGCTTTCAGCAGCTACGTGTTATTTCTGCCCCAACTGCAAAAGCTCCCTTGTGCTTGGCAGAGCTGCTGGGTTGGCTCAGAAGGGTGTGCCAGTCTGAGAGGTTTCTCACTGAAACAGAGCTTCAGTGGCCTGGTGGAGCATTTGCCTATGGTGTCTAGTTCAAGCTATCAGTCCATTAAATATAGAGATACTGAGATGACTAAAATACAGCCCCTCTGACTGCAAACGGTTCTTAAGTTATTAGAAGAAACAAACAAGCATCCCCTGGTGTGGCTGCTAAGAGAGGCATCCATGCAGAGAATTCTGGAGACACAGAGAGAGTGACTCAGTCTCCCCAGAGGCAGCAGAATCTTTCATTGTGGGGGTAGTATGGTCTCTGTGCCCACAGGCCCAACTCACTGTCACTGGACAGACAAGGCTCATACATTGCAGGGAGGTAAGAGGTCAAGTGGAGGAAACAAATGGAAGATATTGCTGGAGGCCAACACAGAGAGAGAGGTAAAGATGGGCCCATTATCAGGCCATTGCTGATTGGATTAGACTGGGCAGAGGGAGTCAGGGAAACCTCCCTGGCAGTAACATGGGCTGGGCCTCTGTGAGTGAGGTTTGAATGCCCAGAAGGACAGAGGAAGCAGGACACACCAACAAATCCTAAACTGGCTATAGCTTGCAGAAGATTCAAACTGGCTTCCAGAGGGAAGGACATGGAGCCACAGTGGAGACCCTAGTCTGATCTTACTTTCCAGGCCCAGATTTCATGAGCCAGAGCCTTGGGGCTCACCCTCCTGTCCTGAGCCCTCCCCAGCAGCAAATAGCCTCTAGTGACAGACAGGAGCTGAGCTCTGCCCATGCTCCAGGGAGAGCCTGGGGCCATGGAGACTTCCCCAAATTTGGATTAAAACAACAGCTACTCACTGCCTCCTCCACAGGACACATAGCTTCCCTCTAAGTCAGCAGGAACCCATCACTAAGGCTATGAAAAAATAAACAAAAGGAATCTGATTTCAAGGGACATTCAGGCTCCAAGAAGAAGAACAATGTGCTTGGACTGGGCCCTTCCCCTTCAGGGCACGCCGGTTGTGGGCAATCTCAGAGCTCCCATTCCAGCAGAACCAGGAGCACTTGCTGCATTAGTGGGATAGAATCACGCTCAGGGCTCCCCTGGGACACTCCAGCGCTGAAAGCTAAGGGATGTGTCAGTGGAAACTCAAAAGAGAAGCCAGAAAACTCTAGCTTCACCATGATCCAAGGGTTCACGCCAACAGACATTGTCCCCTATCTCTCCTGGACCATTGTACCCCCTCTACCAGCCTCATCAGAGTCAACTGACAGCTGAACATCCACTGGCCTGCTTGTGACATGTCTGTGCTATGCTCAGACAAGCAAGCTTCTCTTCACTACATTTGGCATGGCCTACATTATAGGCAGTGCAGAATCTAGTTGAGCCTCAAAAGGGCTATAGCAAGGTTGTATAGGACCTGCATTAGTGTATAGGACCTCAGACTTTGTGCCAAAGGTAGGGACTGAATGGGGAAGAGGAAGAAGAAGAAGAATACAGATGGTATCAAAGCCCCTAGAAAAGTGAGGTTACTTGCCCTGAGAAGGCAGTTTGGCAAGTGGTTGGCTGGCCTCAGTGACATGCTGGCCTGAAAGCTTCTATATGGAGGCAGAACTTCAGCAGCCTGGGGTCCTGTTGTAAGTGGAGTATGTCTGAGCTGCTAGTTCATTAAAGTGGGGATACCAAGACCACCAAAACACAGCCCTTGACCTCAAATGTCTTGTAAGTTATTAGAAGTAGAGAAGAGAGGGGAGAGGCTCTGATGGCTTAACAATCTCGAATATATAAAGGGGAAGAGGCAAGAGCTGACCTGCTGTCAGCTTCTAATCCCACAGAGGACTCACAAGGAGTGACAGCATCAAAGAGCATTGCAAGAGTTCAGAAATGCCAAGGGATGGAAGGTCCCTGGCTCAGAGAGGAGATGGAGGAGCTCCTTGGGGTGCATCAGATCCCAGGACCAGAGAACGCGACCTGTGGCTCTCACTCTACCAAAGACTGCCTGCAAAGTGTGGGGACAAGTCCCTTCCCCTCCGTGGGCCTGCTTTCCATGCCCTAGGTGGTTTCCGAGGGCCTGCTCAGTGCTGATCTATGACTCTACAGCTCAGACAAGAATACTAACGAGTCTCCCAGCAGGTTGGAAGACTTACTCTGTACTTAGCCCTATTTAAGTGCTGAAAAAGGCCATCAAGCCCATGAAAGCTTGAGTCTGTTAGTTCCACCTAAAGCCCAGAAATTTCTAGAAACATAGACCTAGATTGGAGTTAGACTTACACTTAGATCTAGATATGGACTAGATGTAGACAAAGACCAGATAGAGATAGAAATATGTGTGTACAGATCTTCATGTACAGATATGTGTATCTCCCCACTGAGCTCCTATCCCTTAGTGAGGGACATAGGCTTCTGAGATCATTTCCCACATTTGCCACACCAAAATCCTACCCATTTTTAAAAGTATATCTTAAGAACTTCTTATTCTGTTGCCATTTGAACCACACATGACCCCATTGTAACAACTACTTACTTAATCGCCACCTATGGAAGTGCTCCCACAAGGCAGGGACATTACCTTACACCTCTATAGGCTGCCAAGGACACCTGGGATGCTTCCTTTTTAAAATGTTATTGTGTATATTTGATATGTACAACATGGTGTTTTAATACACATATTCATAGTGAAGTAATTACTATAGTCTACCAAACTGACATATCCATCATCCATTACAGTTACCTTTCTTTTCTTTTTCTTTTTCACTATATCTATAGATAGATAGATAGATAGATAGATAGATAGATAGATAGATAGATAGATAGATGGATAGATAGATAGATAGATAGATTTGATATAGATTTGGGGGGTGGGAGTAGAGACAGAGTCTCACTTTACCACCCTTGGTAGAGTGCCGTGGCATCACAGAGCTCACAGCAACCTCCAACTCCTGGGCTTAGGCGATTCTCTTGCCTCAGCCTCCCAAGCAGCCACTACATTATTATTACTATTATTATCGTCATCATCATCATCATCACCTTGGGGTAAGAGTTTCTAAAATTCATTCTCTTGGCAAATGACCACGATACCTACCCATGTTATGATCTTAATTATATTCTTCATGTTGTACCTTAAACTTTAGAGTTATTTATCCTACAAAATTGCAGCTTTGTACACTTTTACCTGCATCTTCCCAACCCCCACCCCAGCTCCACTCCTGATAACTATTGTCATTCTCTCTGTTTCTATGTATTTGATTTTTTTTAGATTTCACATAAATGATGAGGTATTTTTATTTCTGTGCTGCCTTATTTCACTCAGCCTAATGTGCTCTACATTCCTCTGTGTTCTCGCAAATGCCTGAATCTCCTTCTTTTTTAAGGGTAAATAATATCCATTAGGTGTATCTGTGTTTGTATGTGTATGTATAACATAATTCCTTTATCCATTGATGAATACTTCTGTTGTTTACATTTCTTGGCTACTGTGAACAATGCCACAATGAACATGAGAGAACAGATAGTGGTGGAGGGTGGGTATATGCCCAGAAATGAGATTGTTGGGTCATATGGTAGTTCTATCTTTAACTTTTGGAATATGTGGAAAACCTCCATACTGTTTTCCACAGTGGCTGCATCAATCTCCATTCCCAACAGTGTGCAAAGTTTCCCTTTTCTCCACACCGTCCCTAACATTTATTATCTCTTGTCTTTTTGATAATAGCCATCCTAACAGGTGTGAGGCGATATCTCATAATGGTTTCAATTTGCATTTCCTTGATGACTAATGATGTTAAGAACCTTTTTAAATCCCCATTGGCCATTTTCATGTCTCCTTTAGGAAAATTTATTTAGGTTTCTTTGCCCACTTTTAAATTAGATTATCATTTTTCCACTATTGAGTTGTGTGAGTTCCTTTTATATTTCGGATATTAACTCCGTTTTAGATATATAGTTTGCAAATATTTTCTCTCAATCTGTGGGCTCCTTTTCACTTTCTTGGTTGTTTCCTTTGCTGTGCAAAAGCTGTTTAGTTTGATATGTCCCACTTCTTTATTTTTTCTTATGTAGTCTGTGCTTGCAGTATCCTAACCAGAAAATCATTGCCAAAACCAATGTCAAGAAACTCTGCCCCTATATTTTCTTCCAGAAGTTTTAAAAGTTTCTGCTCTTATGTGTGGTCTTTAATCCAATTGGGTTCTTTTTCTTTTTGCACAGCTTAATATAAAAGTCTGCTTTCATTCTTTTGCATGTAGATACCCAGTTCTCTCAGCATCATTTCCCTCAGGATGTCTTATTGGTTCCCTTCTTAAAAACTAGTTGACCTTTGGTTAGATATTCAGAAGTCATTTTATCAAAAAGACATATCCATTCAAATGTCTATCACAGAACAATTCACAACCATAAAGATATGGAATCAACCCAAGTGCCCATCAACTAGATAAAGAAAATATGTTATATACACAATGGAGTACCACTGAGACACAAAAAAATGAAACAATGTCTTTTACAAGAACTGAGATGGGACCAGAGTCTACCATCTCAAGAAAAGTATCCTAGGAATGGGAAAACAAGGAACATATGCACTTTCCAATAATTGGGAGCTAACTGATGGACATGCACAGGCTCAAAGAGATGTATGAAATGTGAAGGTCATTGGAAATTAAGAAGAAGGGGAGGAATGGATGGCAAACACCCAGCAGGTATAATGCACAACATTCAAGTGATAGGCACACTAAAATCCCGGACCCAAGCATTATAAAGACTATACATATAACAACAAAAAAAAAAATTGTACCCCCCAAGACCCTGAAATTAAAAAAAAACAAGAGTGGCACCTGAGGCTCAGCGAGTAGGGCGCCGGCCCCATATACCAAAGGTGGTGAGTTCAAACCTGGCTTCGGCTGAACTGCAAAACAGAAAAATAGCTGGGCGTTGTGGTGGGCTCCTGTAGTCCCAGCTACTCAGGAGGCTGAGGCAAGATAATCACCTAAGCCCAGGAGTTGGAGGTTGCTGTGAGCTGTGTGACGCCACGGCACTCTACTGAGGGTGATAAAGTGAGACTCTGTCTCTACAAAAAAATAAAAAATAAAAATAAAAAAAGAATTAGAAAAAAAAGGCAGGCTATTTATGGAGAGTCCTTAGAACACATAAAACGCCAATAAAAGGGTAAAAATCAGTTGACCATACACGCTCAGGTTTATTTCTAAGCTCTCTATTCTGTTCCATTGATCTGTGTCTATTTTTATGCCAGAACTATACTGTTTTGATTACTATAGCTTTGTAGTAGATTTTGAGATCAATGCTTGTGCTGATTTTAGCAGAGGAGGTGCTCAGCAAATGCTTTCTACAGGATTCATCCATCAAAAACTTTCACTCACATCTCATACCAAACACAAGAACTAAATCATGACTTTTAAAAATCAAACCTAAATGAAAATTGAGAAAAAAGGAAAATATAGGAGGATATATTTAGAACCAGAGGGTAAGCAAAGATTTTCTAGATAAAGCACAAAAAGCCATAACCTTAAGAATTGATATACTGGACTTATTAAAAGAAATATAAAAATGAAAAGATAAACAACAAGAAAATATTTCTAATACTAAAACCAATGAAGAACTAGAATCCAGATTCTATTTTTTAATATGCATAAATCAATTTTTAAAAGGCAGCCAAAAAATGAGAAAAGACTTAGACGAAAACTCCACAAAGAAGAAATCCAGATGGCCAATAAACATAAAAAAAGTTAGACATCATTAGTAGTCAGGTAAATACAAATTAGAACTATAATGAGTAATATATGGAATTATTAATGGAATGCTGGAATGTTCTAATTGAAAAGCCTATCAATATCAAATGTTGGAAAGAATGTAGAACCACTTAATCCCTCATGTTTTGCTAGTAGAAGTGTTAAGATAGTACTTACAACTACTTTGGAAAATATTTGGCAACTGCTTAGAAAGTTAAATATATACCTACCTCATAATCTAGCAATTTTATTCCTATGTAATTACTCAAAAGAATGATGTCTCCATAAGAAGACTTATATATGAAATCACCCAACAACATTATTAATATTTATAAAAACTCTCAAATGGAAATAACCAAAAGTTTATAAAAGGGAAAATAGATAAACAAATTGAAATAGACTTGCATAAAGACTCAGTGTGCAACAGTAAAAAGAAATAGACTACTGATACACACCAACATGAATAAATTGCAAAAACATCACACTCAATTAAAGGAGCTGGGGAAAAAACAAGTTATTTTTGTCTAATCCAAATTTTTTTAATAAATTTCAAGAATAGGCAAAAATGAATCTACAATGATAGCATTATATCTTAACTAGATACTGATTACATGGGCATATACATTTTGAAAAAACTTATTGAACACTTACTTACAAGTTCTGTGTATTTTATAATATGTAATTATACCTTCACTAGTTATAAAGGAATAATTAAAAGAATTCATTTCAAAAAAATTTTTTTGGACAGAGTCTTGTTGTATCTCCTGGGTTAGAGTGCAGTGGTGTCATCATAGCTTACTGCACTCCTGTGCTCAAGCAATCTTCCTTCCTCAGCCTCTCACGTAGCTAAGACTACAGGTGCATATCACCACACCCAGCTAATTTTTCTATTTTTTTGTAGAAATGAGGTCTTGATCTTGCTCAGGCTAGTCTTGAACTCCTGGCCTCAAATGATCCTCCCACCTCAGCTTCCCAAAGTGCTAGGAATACAAGTGTGATCCACTGTACCCAGCCCTCAATTATTACATATAAAAAACCCTTCCATGTACCAGACTTTGAGGTAAGGGTTGGGAATTTGGCCATCAATGACATGCATCCCATCTCTCAAGAAGAATGAAGGGGAAGGCACCCCTTGGATCCTTCAGTATCCCAGTGATTGAAGCCCCTCCCAGGGCTTGCCAATCACCCTTTAGGTACACACACTGAGGAGTGGGAGTTCCTTTCCCTCTGCCCTACCTGATATATGGCAGTCCCTAAGCATTAGGGTCAGAAGGAACTCCCCTATAACTATGACCTGTCCGAAAAACCCTGGACAAGTAGCTTCCAGATTCTGTCTTCCAGGTCAGAAGCAACCACACTTCACCATCACACCCAGAGTCCTGAAGCAGAAATGCTTGCCTTCTTCCCAGGGAAGGCCCGAGCTCAGCTCCCTGGGTGTGGACCTTCTCCGTGGAACTAGAGAGGCCCCAAGAAGAGAGAAGGGAGGGCCCTTGACCTGCTGGCTCCCAACTCCCCCACCTACCCCTCCAGGGAGAGGAGAAATCCAAACAAAAGACCATTCTCACAGTCAGCCCTTCCAAGAAAAACCAAGTTCTAGAGATGCCGATCTGGTGTGAATAAGGAAAAAATGCAGAAATCTGAAAGGCAAGGTCCAAAAAACATTTCCCCTGCTGAGTGTGCTATGAAAAGAAAGGGCATGGGGAGGTGGATGGGAAGGAACCCCGGGGCACCCACAGCCACTGGAAGGGTTAACCTCCAGCCACTACTGATTTTCCTGGACAGCATCTGATTTTCAGTGACCCAGAAAGTATCCCATGACTTTCAAAATGTTCAATCCTACACAAAGAAACCTCTTATTTATGATCTTTGATTGCTCATCTGTCAAAAGGGAACAATCCTGCCCACTCCCCAGGGCTGATGTGGGGTCACATAGGGAGGAAGCAAGTCAAGAGAGGACTCGCTAAGCTCTGGACACCACACCTTAGCCTTGGTCAACGTGGAGCATGTCACCCCACCTCTTAGGATATTTGCATTTTGTACAGAGAAGTGCATGGGTTAGAATTCTGGCTCCACACTGAGTGAACCTGGGAAGATGAACCCATTTCTCTGAGCCAGCTTCTACCTTGCAGTTTGCAATGAAGATCAGAAAAATACCTACAAAGCCTTTAGGGGACTATTGGAACAGACAGCATTCATTCAGTAAATGGGAATTGTTGTAATTTCTACGATGCAAGGAGGATTCCTCCATTCTACTTCTAGACTAGAAAGGCCACAGAGCTCTCAGATTGGCCAGATAAAAACCATACACACGGGGTCATGTTTTCTGAAAGAATTTGTTAGACATCCTGTGTACCTTAAGAGCTACCATATGTGGAGCCCTCTTCTGGGCTAGAGACTGTGCCCAGAGCTCTGGCTGCATTACGGCCTTCCCTGACCCTACAAAGGAGGAGAAGGACAGGATGCATCTCCATTTTACAGAGCAGGGCACTATGATTCAATGAGGATACAGACCTTGATTGAGTTTTCTTCAGTCCATGCAGCTAGAGAGTGGAGAGTAGCACACACATCTGGGACTGTCGGAGTCCACAACCCATGCCCCCAGGGCTGCAACATCCCAGCATTCTCAATATGTGCAAGCTAAAGTCAGCTTAGACACCCTAGCCAGCCACAGGGCACGGTGCCCTCCCAGGGGCTGGACTGCAATGTTCTCCACCAGCCTGCAGGACCAGTGCATCTTTCATTCCCACCTCCCTGCATACAGGTGCTGGCAAAGTCACCACCAGTCAAGGCAGCCGAGGTCCGTCCACCTGCTGTGTGATGGGCCAGCAGGGACCTTAGCATATTCCCAGATGCTTGGGCTTCTTGTTGGGCCCGGTGGAAGTGGTTTGGGGAGGGGAACTGGGGGAGTTTGGGATAGCAGGGACGTAGTCTCAGAGTTGCCTTTGGAACTGCAGCCTAGAATAGCATCCAAGGGCATAGGCCGGTGTGACTCTGTCTTCAGGGTCCTGGTGGTGGTGGGAGAGGGGAGAGAAAAGGGAAGAGGAAGCAGCAGGATGGCAATCAAAAGGTATGATCCTATCTTTGCCTTGCAGAGTGAGGCCATCAGCAAAGAGACCACAAGAATTGAGACCCGTCTCTGCTCTGCACCCACCTCAACTGTGCTTCCCAGTACACACAGCTGAGGAAGCCACAGCTGGTGTCTGGCCTGCCTGGTCTTTCCATTTAATAACTCAGCAACACTGGCTGAGCACCTGCTCCCTGAAAGATCCTGAGGCTGGTGCAAGGGGCATCGCCACAGGCAGAGCACAGATTCCATCACAAGGAGGTCATTGTCCAGGAACAGAGACATCACAAATACAGATGAAGGGACCGCAGAGTGCTGCAGGTGACAGTGGGTACTGTGGGAGCACAGGGGCTGGGCCCTGTGTCAGCCTGAGAAAGCAAGGAGGTCCTCCCGGTGGGGGAGGCCTGTACTGTGTCAGGAGGGAAAGTGTCTCCTGCGTGGGAGGGAGGGTTTCCAAGCAGAGGACACCGTGACTCCCCAACAGTGCGCAGAGGAAAAACAGTCAGCTCGGGAAACCTGGGGAGTCTGACAGGTCGGCACTCAGAAAGCAAAGGGCAAACCAGGAGATGTGCGGTGGCAACAGGAGCCAGGCCGAGTAGATGATGACAGGGGTCCAACTTTCTTCTAAATGGCAGGCAGACCTGGAAGAAAGAGGCCTCGCTGTCCATGAGATAGCCACTTGCCCAGGTGACTATTAAAATTAGTTACAATTCAATAAAATTAAAGTGTAGCTCCTCAGTTTGCACTGGCCACACGTCACGTGTAGCCCGTAGCCACAAGCGGCTGGTGGCTGCCACAGCGGACAGACAGGCACAGAACATTCCCATCATCCCAGAAGTTCTATGGAACAGGGCCGCTCCAGAGAAGTCTCTTGGCCTCGATGGGAAAGAAAACGACTGAGGGAAGGAGGCCAGCGCAGAGCAGGCCCTGAGCCTAGCCTGGGACCAGCAGAGAACTGGAGAGAATCAGCCTGGAGAGACAAGGAGGAGGCCGAGGCTTGAGGGCCAGTAGGAGAAGCTGGGGGAGTCCGGAACAAGGAGCGATGGCGTGTTTACCCCTCAGTCAGCTGGGTGGGGCCCAGTCACCCACAGAGGGAGAAGAGGAAAGGGGAGAAGCAGCGAGTCTGAGAGAGAAGGGGCGTGCTCAGTTCGGGACCGGCTCAGTGTAAGGTGCCTGCTGTGTAACAGGAGCAGTCGGGCTGCAAGCTGGGGGCTGGCTGGGTTGAGGCTGGGAGGCTGGGCACTGGGGGCTGTGAGACTGAGCTCAGGCCCTCTCAGGGGCCTGGGAACAGAGGGGGCTGCACTGCCGGGTGAATGGTGTGGCATTGGCTTTGCAGCCAAGGTACTGTGGTGAGATAGAGACACAGATGTGGCGTTTGGAAAGTGGCTCTGGGGACTCTGGTCATAGGGTTGTGACAATGCACAGACTTTGTGCTGAGTGTGTGAGGCTGTGGGCAAGTGAGAGGGTTGCAGGACTACTGTGTGAAGCCCGGGGACTGTGGCTCTGCGCTATCCTTCTGGGCTCTGGAGAGTCTGGCAAGAGCCTCCTCTTTCCCCCAAGGTGGAGCCCGCATCTGGGTTGTCTGGGCAAACCCCAAGAAGCACTCTTGCCTGGGAGAGGGGTAGACCCGGGCACGTTGTTTGGGCAGGCCATGGCAGGCCTGGGTGTGGAAGCCACTGAGCCCCGGGCTCCAGCAGCCTCTCGGGCGGTTTGGGAAGGAGGTTGTGCTCTGTCCCCACCTCACACTCCCAGTCCATGGGAGTGTGGCTGCACACAAGAATGTCGTTCTCCAAAGCCATCGGGACACTTCCTGTCAGCTCACATAATTGAGCATTATAGTATTTAAATTACAAATTGAAGGTTATTTTTACAGGTGTCATTTTAAATATAACACAAAATTTCGTGACATTACATCACCCCGTAGCACAAACAGCTGCACTGGGCCGCTAGCGTGTGTGAGGCACATGGCTTTAGGCAGCCATGTGACAGTGCAAGCTGCACAGCACAGGGTGCGAGAGTGTGTGTGAGTGTGAGTGTGTGTGTGAGTGCGTGAGTGCATGTGTGTATGTGTGAGTGTGAGCACATTTGAGTGTGTGTGCGCGTGTGAGACTGAGCAGAGTGAGTGTGAGACACATGTCAGTAGAAAAGTCTGAATGGCTCGGTGTTAGGGACGTGCATGCCAGTGAGCATATGGGCCTGTCTGCCCATGTGACAGAAGGGCTGTGAGGGCGTGACAGCCATCGCTGCAGGGACTCCAGCCCCAGAGGAGATACTTCATCATAGAAGGGGACAAGCTGCACTGTTAAGGCCCGGGGAGGGTGCCGTGGGGGTGGCCCAAGGTGGTGCTGCAGTGCCCTCCAGTGGACAGCGCCCTCACCTCAGCCGCCAGCTGAGCCACCAGCTGATTGAAAATACGCTGCTTGGGCCCTTCCTGTGACTGATAGACCCCTGGCTCCTTGTCCCTAATAACCACCCACCTCAAGCCGTGCAGGAAGAGCCCACCGCAAGGCTTTCAAGGCTCCTCAAAGCAGAGACTTAGGGGACCTAATTCCTCCACCCAGGGGTGGACTTTCCCCTGCCTGGGCCAGGCATGGCAGGACGCGGCCCACTCCTTCTCCCCTCCATGGTTATGCCTCACCTTCAAGGACAGTTTCCCTGATCCCTCTTTACTTGGGGGCACAGTGTCTCTCTAAGGGGCTCCAGTGCCCCTCAGTTTCCTCTGGGAGCCCCAGAAAACAAGGCCTGGGCCGAGCATGGTGCCGGCACCACACTGGGCAGAGTAAAGGCCGGGAGAAAGAGAAGGTTCCCAATGGCAGACAACCCCCCATCTGCTCCTTCCCATGACAAACGGCAGGAGTCCCCGGAGAGAGACGGAGACACAGACAGAGGAGCCCAGACGACGCTGCCTGATCTCCACTTGGCGAGTCGTGCCTGGGGCGCAGGCCTGCAGAGTGTGAGTGGGCCACTCGAACTTACCAACTGTTCTAGTGTCTACTGTTAGAGCGGAAAAGAGGCCTATGTCAGGGACAGACTGAAACCTAGTCAATGAAGAACCTTCTGGACTTCCACTATAGTAAAATGCTATCTCTGCACCAACAAGCACCCAGCAGGCCAGCGGCCACAGGTGAAGAAGCAGCCCTGAGCTGCCTAGGCCCCAGCCTGGCCTCAGTCAGAGCTCCCACATCCACGGGGAACTGCTCCGGCCAGTGCCCTGAGGGACAGGGCATTGCAGAGGAAAGCTGGGGCAGCGGCCACTGGGAGCCGGGGGGCCACAGCGCGGCCGACCGTGCCCTGCTTCCCCCCGAGTTGCTGGCTGCACTGGCACCAGCAACGAGCTCAGGGCCCTCCAGTTCAGGCCTGCAAGGACCTATGACTGTGTGGGACAGACCCCCTCAGCCTCTGTTCCCCGAGGCCACCCAGAGGCCCCAATTCCCCCCGCCCAGCTCCTTCGGCCCGGCTTCCAGGCAGCACTGCCCTACTCTGACACCGACAGCCTGGGCTGACTTTAGGGAAGAGAGGACCCCCCAAACGTCTGAGCAATGGTAAGAGGCAAAGCGCAAGGATGCCGGGGTGGTGTTCGCAACACACAACACGAGAACCGGGGTACCAGCCAAAAGGCTCTGGAGAAGGCTCCTTGCTGGCTGTGTCCCAAATGGGTGTGGACACTCAGCCCCTAGCTGGTGGGCAGCCTCTCCTCTGTCAGCTCAGGGCAGGGCACGTCCTAGCCTCTCCCTGCTGTCCTCTCACCCCTCCCATTTCAGGGCTAAGGCGGGCAGGTCAGGCAGGGGAAGGGAGGCGGAGCCCCTCACCACACAGAGAAGCCAGGAATGGACACGGAGAAAGGTGAACCAAGATGCAGAGCAATTCGGCCGCTGCCGCCCCTCTGACTTCTGTCGCCCCTTCTTCCAGGTGACCTCTGCCCAGTCTCTGAGCCCTTCCTCTGCCATGTTTGACCATCATCTTTTCAGCTCCCCCATGCTGCTGCCTCCTTCGTTTAGAGCGTCTTTCCCTCCAGCGCCCACCCGGCAGAGCTGACTCTCACCTGTGCCTTCCCAGCATGCTCCTCTCCTCTCCGAGGGGCTGCAGCTTTCAGACAGTTACCAAAGCGGCTGGCAGCCTCACTGTAGCAGCGAGGGGCTTTAGGAAAGGAGGCAGGACCTCAGTGACAGCGAAGTACACTGTCAGTCCAAGAAGACAGAGATGGGTGTCCTCCTCACCATCATCATCCCTGCAGCATCCCCGACAGCTGTTCAGGGCTTGCCCCTGAACTGAGGACTCTGCTTGTTCACTTTGCACAGCGCACCTTCCAAGGGGGATACAGTTGGCTTCCCACTGAGCAGACGCAGAGGGCAGGGCTATGCCACCTCCCTGGGGCCTCGCAGCCCTGCTGGCCTCCATTCCACTCCCTCTGTCTGCCTGACTCTCATTTTTTGAACTATGAAGCAACACATCAGTGGGTTCATGAAATAAATGCAGTGTGTCACAACAGACATTTCAAATGGAAGAATGAATATAATGTTCACAGTGCCTCAAACATAGGGGAGTATCATTGTTCTTAGAAACTTTTGTTTTGGTTATATGGATGTGTGTGTGCACACAGACATACACACAGAGAGAGAATGCATAGATTTTAAATATATTTCTCACTATAAATCAGTCAGAAAACTGCAGAGGCTGTTGTGCTAGACTCTCCCCTCGCTGTCTGAGTTCTCCGTTGAGAACTGCCATTCTTTTCTTCCCCACCTTCCAGGCTACAAGTGTCACCCACCACCCACAGGGTTCCCTCTGACCCGGTTTGCCGAGGAACAGCACTGGGTCCCATAGACAGTGTCGTAGAGGCAGACTAACAGGCCCCTGGGACAGAGTCCTAAGAGCTTTTTCCCTTTGACCCCTGCGTCAGAGAGGTGCTTCCATCTGCCCTGCAAGACTGATGTTTCCCCAAAGAGGCTTAATGGCTGCTTGGTCGCTGAGCTGTCAGGTTAGTGCCTTTGTCTACAGAATTAGCACAGGTGCACCTGCAGGCTGGTGTCCTCATTAAACTATTTCCTGCATCTTGATCCCATAAGGACGGTTCCAGGGGACCTTTCAAAGAAGCACTTCATTTGCTGTGGCCTCTCCAGATTGGAAAGGGTGGTCCCAGTTTCCTCGGCAGAGGCAGCAGGAGCCAGACAACACCCTCTACTCAAGGCTCACAGGGTCTGGTAAGGAAGACAGGTAAGTGCACATTTCATTGCAGTAGAAGGCAACTGGGGCGAGCCTGAGCTACGTACAGAGCATGGTAGGAGTTCAGAGGAGGCATCTAACCCAACTTGGGGGCCAAGGAAGGCTTCCAAGAAAAGCTGGTGCCCAAGCTGAGTTTTCAAGAGAGAGTAGGAGTCAGACAAGGAAGCAGAGAGGAAGGGACATTCCAGGCCAGGGAACAGCATGAGCAAGGGTCAGGGATAGGGACCCTTGATAGTGTAGAAGGATCTACACACAGGTGAGAGTTGCTGGAGCGATGGTAATGCTCAGCCCACAGTGCCAAACAGCCGAAATGGAATGCTGGAAGGACAGACCGGGAGCCAGGGAGGATGCCAGCAGCCTTTCCCAGGGCCAGATCTATTCCTCAGGAAGAGAAATGCACACCTGGGTTCAAGGGAAGGCAGGCTTCCCTTAAAGTGGGGTGGAAGTAGCTTTTCCTCTCCCCAAGGTTGGGGTTGCTGCGGCAGCTGACACCCAGGCTCCCCCAGAGGGCACAGCCCTCACTGGAGGGTCAGTCCAAAGCATGCCGAGTATCCTTCCAAAACCTCATCCCCAGAAAAGGTTTCCCTGTGACCTTTCTTGGAGAGGAAAGGGAGTAAAACCCTCAGGGACCAAAGTAGTACTGGAAGAAGATTTCCAGGGAACAAAGAAGAGGGCTCTGATTAAAGTCCATCAACTATAGGGTTTTCTTCTGGACAATTAAATTTGGCAAGCACATTCCGATTCATTTAGATTGTTGCACTAGCAGACATTTTTTTAAAAAAATAAGGACGGAAATAACCTCCATAGCATGGTAAAGGATGATTAATTGAGAACACTATGAGGCATGTGTTTGGTTTGGGGAACCAAACAATAGGGTGTGGGTCAAGGATGTGGAGCAGAATTACAATAGGGGAGACCCCAGTTTCTACCTGGGTTCCAGTTTCTCGTCTACTTCATCACTGAGATAAACTTAATGGAGGAGGCATGTGGCCATTACTCTATTCCCACCTAGAACTCAAAAACTGGGTGTAGAGAGAAGAAAGGAAATACCCTTAAACTGTATCCACAGAAAGGCAAAAGCAGATTTATTTATCTCTGATATCTAAGCCATTATAAAGTTGGCTATAATAGATGGCACAAAATATGAGCAAAATAGAATAATTAAGAAAAATAAAATAAGAACAGCACATATAAAAACAAAACTAACTCATCAGGGAAAGCAGAAGCCTCAAAGGTTTGTGATTTCCAGGTCCTGGGTGTCACCACCTGGCTCCAGCAGGTGGCTCACCCTAGCAGACCCGACTGTCATCACAGTGATCAGAGATCATCCCTTATCTGAACTCCAGACGTCCAGCTCATATGACACCCCATCCTGTGTGTGCCACTCTTCTTTTCCCACATTCATGGTCCTGCTTCCCAGATTGGGAGTGACCACCCCAAGAGCAGGGACCACGTCTCACGATGGCACTCAAAGAATGAGTTAATAGGGCTTTCCAGTCATTGAGTACTGAGAGTTCTGAGCCCAGACATACAGCAACAGATGCCTTCAGCCCAGCACCTCAGCCTCCCGCCCTGTGCCGGCGCCCTGCTGCCTGCTAAGCGCATTTACATTTTCAGGTGACGTGTGCTGGGAGAGGTTCAAGCTGCCATTCCCACATGTAAAAGGAGCAGTCAACAGCAGGGGAACTGTGAGCCTCCCAGCTGCTATTTCCCACATGCACCTTTGCCTTGAAACCTCAGTTTTATCTCGATATTTCGGAAAGTTTAAATAGCTTCTACAATTTCCAAGTTTTTAATCCCTTTTCTTCCTTTCTTCTCTCTACACCCAGTTTTTGAGTTCTAGGTGGGAATAGAGTAATGGTCACATGCCTCCTCCATTAAGTTTATCTCAGTGATGAAGTAGACGAGAAACTGGAACCCAGGTAGAAACTGGGGTCTCCCCTACTGTAATTCTGCTCCACATCCTTGACCCACACCCTATAGAGCAGTGGTTCTCAACCTGTGGGGGTCGAATGACCCTTTCACAGGGGTCGCCTAAGACCATCCTGCATATCAGATATTTACACTACGATTCATAACAGTAACAAGTTACAGTTACGACATAGCAACGAAAATAATGTTATGGTGGGGGGTCACCACAACATAAGGGACGGTATTAAAGGGTCACAGCATTAGGGAGGTTGAGAACCACTGCCGTAGAGAGTCCAGTGGTGCTTCCAAAGCTCCAGGAACATCTCACACCAGATTTAGTTCATCTCCTATGACGTCCTTTCCTGCCTGTGTGTTATGGCTGTTCACTTGCACCATGGGGGAAATCCATGCATGAAACCCCATTTCTAGATTTATACCACACATCACACAAGTCCCTGGTGTGTAGAATAAATTTTCTAGAGATTTGGGAAGGTAACAAATGTTTATGTTCAAAAATGCCTACAACTTTAACCATGGGTTATTCTGGTCTTGAAAATTCTTTGGCTGCTCCACCATGCAGTCAACTCTCCTTTCTCTGTCTAATTCCCCTGAACTATTGTCACCAACACCTAATCTCCACCCAGTCCTTACAGAGACAGTCACCACACTAGTGTCCTTGTCTCCTGTGCAGCCAAGTTCCCACCTAAACCAGGTGGCTTGGTTAAAATGTTTTTTCAAATAAATCCAATTCCCTCCTCAAGAGATAATTTGTATCCCTCTATGAATAAAAAATAAATTTAAAAAATGGAAATCAAAAAAAACCTTTCCAATGCATAAATAGGCATTTTCATAGTGACCAGTACTATGGGGTGAAAATACTTTGAATTCCATGGGCACGCAGAGGAAGCCGGGCCTGTGTGAAGACCAAAGGAATCAGAAAGGATATCCCAAAGGAACCACCCCAACACTGAGACCTAAAAAAGAATGAAATTAGCCAAGAGAAGAGGAGAGAGAGTCCAGAGGAGCACGTGTAAGGGCTAAAGACGCAAGAGAGAGCCAGTGTGTGCTGAAAATAGCCAGCAGCTCAGGTCAGCCGGGAGGGCAGGATACAGCCGGTGGGACATGATGGCAGATAAAGCTGGTGAAGGAGGGGGGTGTGCAGGCCACACCGTAAGTCAGACGAAGATTCACAAGACATCAGGGGACTAAGGAAAGGTTTAAGCAGAAGAATGACATGGTGAGATTTGCATGTTAGAAAGACGACTCTGCCTGTAGGAAGAAAAGTCTTATTAGGAAGGGACAAGACTGAAGCCGGGACAGATGACCACTGTGGGCCAGCGTGGGACAGATGATGGAGGCTGGACGCAGAAGTGTCAGCGGGGAGAAGAGACGGGCACGGCTGCAAGAGACATTAAAGAGCAAGGAATTGAGTCCAGGCTGTGGGAATGGGAAGGGGGAAAGTCTGGGACAACTCCAAGACGTCCGAATTGGGCAGCAAGGTGGCAGGCCGTGATGTTTGTTGAGACGGAGTGCTCGCGAGGAGGCACAGGGGAGTCTGGGAGAGATCCACCATCTCTCTCCCCTGCCTGCTGTGCAAAAGCAAGTGTGTCCCCACTGGTGTGTCCTGCTCAGTGCAGCTGCACCCTCGAAACCACCTGACACAAGGGGACCCAAAGGGGCCACAGGTACATGTTGCTCTCAAAAGTTGCAGGGACTAACAGAGGAATTGGACAGCCATTGGGGTGGCCCACCCAGTGCCACACTGCCCAGGCTGTGCTCTGTGGAGGGAGTCTCCAGAGAGGTCCTGGCTCCCCACGCTGGGCTCCGTCGGGGCCTGCTGAGTTCTCAGTCTGACACCATAGCTTCCTCCCAGCCTGAGAGAAGGCGCCTGCTCTCATTCTCTCGCACATACACAGCCATTCATCAAGAAAGCCAAACACAAAGGTAACATCACTTAGCCAGGCTCCAATTAGCAGATTAGCGGCTTGTTGCTCTTGTCCTGAGTCCCACTCGATGACCTCACGAAAGCCCGGCCAGCCTGCACACCGGGCTGCTCCAGGAAAGGGCCCTTCGACTTCCCTGGCAAAAAAATCCCCCAGCCTGTCACCATGAGTTTCCCTGTTGTAGAGCTAAACTACAATTGATGTTCTGTCTCTATCAATTTCTCAGGAATGCTGGGACGCAAGCCCAGTATTAATGAAGACAGCAGAAAGGAAGGCATGAGCTTGGCGCTGCTCCAGAGCTGACGGGGAGCGTGGATCCCGAGTCATTCCCGGGGACCTGGGGAGGCCCGGGCAAGGCAAAACAACCAGGCCCTGGGGTCATGCACAGGCTTGGTGGGGGGGCAGACAGATGCGAGAGGGCTTGGGGGAGAACTTCTGGGAAAAATAGCCTTAAGACCGTGCTTTTTCTGATCAGGTATCATTTTCCCCATCGGAGAAAGGCAACTTTACTTGAGACTAAAAGGGCATAGCCATAGGTGTGTGCCTCTGGTAGGACACAATCTCCTCTCTGTTGCATATTCTCACACTCACACACACACAGAGCACACATGCCACATCAGGGGACTTTGGCAGAGCCAGGGCTACCATCCTATCCCCCTGTGTTTGACCAAGTCCCTCAGGCCCCTCAGAATGGCCTCTCAGATCAGAAGCCCTCCCAGGTCACAGGCAGGGGAGGCCTTGATTGGTGTGGGAGATCTCAGTGGTATCAAATTAAAAGCCAATAAAACGCTTGTCTTCATCTCAGTTTGAAAAATGAGCAGAAACTGGCCATTGGCTCCTACTTCTCAGACAGTGTCATTTGGGGGCTTCTGGTTTGGGAACATTTTTAATCACATATAATTCCTTAATCCTTCCAAACCGACCTGATCCTTAACACCAATTCCAGTGAAGCTGGGATAATTTAGCTAAGCCATCAAGCCGATTTAACCCCCTAGGATGTACATCCGTGCAGGATGTGGAGAAGGCAGCAAGGTACACCGGTGTGCAGTGCATTCCAAGGGTCATGGAGACACTTCTACAGGGTATTGGAAATAACCAGCCCTGATTCATCAACTTCTGCAAGGATCTAAAACCATAAGAAATGAAAGGTGTTTCCTATACGTTCCCTCTGAAGCAGAGCTGGTCTCATTAGGAATATGACCATTTTAACACTACTTTGAGGTCACTGGGGGCATGGGGCTTATTCATACACATATACCCCAAGGTTTTTGACTTGGCCAGGAATGTGTAAGCTGCATTAGGGGGTAGTGAGGTGCCTTCTAAACAGTCCCCCAGGGAATCTGCAATAAACACTAGATGATCATAATAGTTCAATGCCTCTTACGTGTGCTACTGTAATGGTGTTGGTAGAAGTGGATGATGAAAAGACAAAGGACAAGAACATACAGAAACAGGAAGAAAGGGAGGAGAGAGTGGGAGAGAACATGAGGCGAATACTCAGGGGTTCATGAGAAGGCAAGTTAGATGAACTCACACATCAGAACAAGCACCAGGGAAGGAAAATGCACTGGACTTGGGCACATATGGTTTTTCCTCCAAGCTTGGCCTCTTACCAGATTTGCAAACCTTGCAAAATTACACGACTCAGTCGGCCACAACAATGTACCATACACTGAATGGCTTAAACAAGACAAATTCGTTCTGGAGGCTAGAAGTCTGAGATCAGGCCAGGAGCATGGTCAGATTCTTCCTGGCTGCAGATTGCTGTCTTCTCATGGTGGAGACCAGACAGAGGGGAAGCAAGCGCTCAGGTGTTTCCTCTTCTAAGGGCACTAATCCCATCAGACCAGGGCCCTGCCCTCCTCAGCTAACTACCTTTCATCTCCAAATACCATCACATTGTGTTGGAGCTTCACTATAGGAATTTGGAGGGGGTTGGGGGATGAGAGGGCAATTCAATCTATAGCAGCTTCTTTAAGTTTCAGTTTCCTCATTTACAAAATAAAAATAATGATCATAATCCTTTTATTTGTTTAATAGATTTCTTTTTCCTGGATTCTCTGTTGTGTCTGGAAGCTACACATTCCAAGATGTGGTTGACAACACACTCTGAAACTTCTTAAGGGTAGGAAATTATGTGCTTTCTCTGCCCATGTGTTCAGAAGATGCAGCCAGAAAGGGGGCTGTGAAAATCCTGGGTAAAGCCAGCAGTGGGGGCAGAGGTGATGTGCGGCAATTCAGGGACGAGCAGCTGTGAGTATACCCTAAAGTACTATGAGCTTTTGAGACTCTCTAACAATCAGTTTAAAGTGCAGAAATGGGGCTGCCAAAGTGAATGACAAGTCGGACCTGTGGATGGGAGAATGTAGGAGACGCAGGCCTGCCTTCCAGATTCCAAGAGAAAATAACCACCTCATATTGAAAGGCTATGTAATGCTTGAACAGACCCCGGACTAATTTCTGTACAGAAGGACAGAGGGACTGAAGACAGTGTGGAAACACACGAAGGCTCCCCCGCTCCCCGAGCAGCGGCCACTTTGCATGATGCTTCCGTATGTTACAGTTCTCTTCCACCTGTGGGCTCTGAATTTGGGGGATTCTGGAGTGTTTTAGTTGCCCAAACAGCTACTCAGGAAAAAATATGCACCTTCCAAAGGCCTTGCATGGGGAGCTCTGTAGATGAAGACCACCCCACCCAGACTCCACACTCTGCCCCCCTAGTCCACACTCTTTGTCTCAAAACCCATCCCCCAGCAGAGGACACCTTAGGGGAACAAGGTTGAACCAGGTGCCACCTGCAAAGAGCTCTCCCAGGTGGCCCTATGGCTCAAACTACACTTTTCCATTCATGCTCTGGGCAGGGTGCACTCACTGCCACCACGGTGGATCTCAGAACACCGTTTCCGGCATCAATGCTGCTACTGAGGCCATTTGCTCTTCTCCTCTAGTGCCTTACTGAAAGCACCGAGGTCGCCAGTGCATTGTAACTTCTGAGAGATAAGACCCACTGTCCTCGGAGATGGAACTGGGCATCTTCCACATCCTCTGTGTTGGCACTTCTTCGGCCTCCCTCGGCGTGTCTCTATTAGCACTGGACAGTCTCTTTGGTACATATCTTCTTATCCCCTCCATACTGTGAACATCTACAGAGCAGAGATCAGGTCTGTCACCTCTGTCTCCAGACAGCCTAGCACAAAGTTTAACATACACTCTGACTGTCGGCTGAGCAAATAATAGCCTTAAAGAAACAGCCACTGCATTAGTCACTAGAGACACCCAAATGCAGTAGGAACTATTTCTGCTCTGAAGAGTCACAGTCTTCCTAAGACAACAAAATACCCATTAACAGGATAGAGTGCGGGATTGTGCCTTTTGCCTCAGAATTGTGGCTAAGGCCCAAAGTAATAAACAAAAGGGGCTGAGTGTGCCATATTCTATATTCAGAGAGTCACCATCTCCCCTCACTGTTTGCTTCAAGGTACTACAGCTGTGCCTACCAACACAAGCCAAGAGCCTCAGGCAATATAAAAGAGAATTTGAAAGATAGAGAGGGGTGGTCTGCATTTTCAGGGTGCAGTGTTCAGAGAGAAATGCCATTCCCTCTCTCCAAAGCAGTGGAAGAGGAAGATTCCAAGAATCCCTTGAAAAATTAGAAGTCGTAATGGTTGAGGGCTGAATTGTGTCCCTCTAAAATTCATATGCTGAAGTCCTCACTACTGGGACCTCAAAATATGGCCTTATTTGGAAATAGACTCATTGCAGATATAATTAGTTGAGATGAGGTCATCCCAGAGCAAAGGGGGCCTCTAATCCAATATGACTGGTGTCCTTATAAATAACAACACCATGTGAAGAGACAGACATGTACATGGGGAGAATGCCATGTGAAGATTGAAGTTAGCCTGCACAAGCCAAGGAACTCCCAGAATGGAGGAGACAGGACTGGAACAGATCCCTCGGAGGGAGCACGCCCTGCCAACACCCTGACTTGGGCCTTCTGGCCTCCAAAACTGTGAGGCAATAAATTTCTGTTGTTCTGAGAAATTTGAGGTGCTTTCTTAGGACAACCCTGAGGACTGAACACAGTGTATTTGTAAGAACAAGAGACTTGCATTTCATTTGCTTCTTTGATGTCTGCTTGAGCATCAGATTTATTGACCTGCCCCTTTCTTACCTAAGCAAGGAGAAAGAAAGCTGCAGAGAACTGGTGTGGTGTATTGGGAAGATGCCAGGAGGCAAATGAAACCATAACTAGGGGCCTGACTTCCTGGGTTTCAAGAGGTACAGAAGATGCGTGCTGACCTGGAGTTGGCTGCAGAGAGCAGGTAATTTTGAGAAACACCCAGTGTGGGTGGCAGAAAGATGCACAAGCTATGGGATCTAGCATGAACACTCCATACGGGAATGGCCCAGGAGGTCTGGCCAAATCTCCAAGGAACCTCCAGTGCCTAGTGGGGTCCTGGCATGGAATGAGCCCTGGCAGCAGGGCACAGTGGGACTATCACACTTCCTCATAGGACCTACACTTTACAACCAGGAAAAGACATTACAGTTCATAAAGACACTTTGTGAACCAGAGAAGACCATGACCTTGCCCAGGTAAGGAAGATGCTTGGGTTTCTTTTTCACCCCTTGGCACATGAGGGACTCTACGCCACTCGTGTTACGTACACACATTTATGCACATTCTTGTTCAAGGCCACCAAGGAAAAGAGCAAAGCTAGACACTACTGGGCAGAAAGAGAAGAGCTGGGAGTCAAGTTTGAAGTGGAATGGGTTTTTAATTAACTATTAGGAATAAGTCAAGTCACAAAATAAGATTGTTCTAACATTACCAAATGTTACCAAGGGTAACCGAAAACTTATGACTTCTGGGCTAAAAAAAAAAAATCACCAAGGGAGTCACTATCTGGTGTGAAAAGAAGATTCCAGATGGTTCCACAGAAAGCAACGTTTGAAAAAAGTTAAAAATTCATAAATAGGGTAAACCTCAACAAATAGAGACTCTTCAACAGGCCAGTTATACTTGTACACAAAGCTATGAGTAATACCATCAAGTGGCCTTGCAAGGAGGTATTGGAGCAGGCACTGTAACCAGGAGTCAGAGGAGGGCTGAAGGCCACCACGGACTGGGACAGTCAGGAAAAAAATGCTCGGGTGCAGCTGGAGCCAAGCCTCAAACACAAGGTCAGGCCCTGGGTAAACACAGGAGGAAGGGGATGATGAATTGACATTTTTTCTAGTGACATGATGGGCAAAAGCCTGGCATTGGGAGGTGCTCCGTGAAATACTAGTGAATCTTTGTTCCAGGAATAAGGATTGGTGCGTACAAAGACTCAGAGGCAGGCAGGTGTCAGGTGCTCAGGAATAAGGGACCAAATAGCTGGACTAGAGAACTACAGGGAAGAAACAAGAGAAGGAAGATGCAGTCTCCTGCGGAGGACTGTCGGTGCCACGCTAAGTGGAATAGATTCCACTCATCTGTCCTCAGAAACCCAGTGACCTGTCAGGGCATCCAGCATCTGGGGGCCTCCCCAGTCCGCACTGTGTCCCCTCCTTGCATGGGTCAGGTCTGGCCACTGATGCTCGGATGTGCCCGTAGGCCATATGTGTTGGCTGAAGGGATAACTGGAGGACATTGCTGGCCAGGAGGTCTCGGGGACCAGGCACCAGTCCCAGCTCGACTTCACAAGGCACCTGAGCTGCCAGAGCCCTGGGGAGGCAGCCCCCAGTCCAGCTCAGGGAGGCGGAATTGGCTGTTGAAGCTTATGAGATAGTGTGTTTTATCTGGCTTTTGGCCACCAGGAAAAAAAATGCAACAAAGGAAAGAGGAAAAGATATGGATTATTGGCATGAAAGGCCTAATGACAAACACATTTGCATGTGTTTCTTCACAGAGTGCCTGCCCTTTCTGTGGCCTACTTGGGTTTTCTCTTGTGCTCCAAAGGTCAACGCCAAGTGCTAGCTTCAGAGATAACCTCTCTTCTTTCCCCAAGACCCTTGGTTTAATGTGGGTGGATCCAAGTCCAGGAGTTTGGGCCACCATTCCACCTTCCTGACCCACCGTCTCCTACACGTGTTGTCTCTGCCTCTGCAGAGTAGCACCTGGACTTTGCCAGAGAGCCACAACCCAGGCATAATTCTGGGGTGAACAGCACACAGCAGGCATGTCCTTTGTCAGCCCCCATGTGAAACATTTCATATATCTTGTTTAATTTGATCTCCACAAACTCCTGCAAAGTAATGGATCTTTGCCCCATTTTACAGATGAGAAAACTGAGGCGTAAAGAACATACTGTTTCCATTTTACCATACTGCCTCCCTGTTTAAAAGAAGAGGTATGTAAACTATTAAAGAAAATTAAGATTCATGGATATCAGAGATGAAAGAAACTTCAAATAATATCTTTCTCAATCTCCTTCCCATGCAGTTGATGAAATCGAGGTCAAAAGAAGAAAACTGACTTAAGCAAAATTGCATGGAACTAGGAAGAGAATGCTGTTGTGTGCACTGCAGCCCCCAGCCCCACCGTAATTTGGAGGCATCTTAAACAAAGGTAAGATTGGGGACAGGGGAAGGGGCTGTTCATCAACAGGAGCTGTGTGTGGCTAACTGGGGGAGGCCCACAGCTCCCCACTCCTGCCCACGCTCCACTCTTGGATGGTGTCCAAGGACACGGTGAGGATATGCTACTTGTGGGTAAAGAGCTCCTTTCTTCACATGGTGACCATGTACCTGTCACATCAAGACCCGGGTTTCATCAGCATCTCACCCATTGAAGGCCCGACCTTTGCTTTCCTCTCTGTGTGGTCTGATGCCAAGCACGCAGAGAGAACACACTGGCCACGGTCAAGAAGAGAAGGCCCTTGCTAAAGCTGGAATGTAAATTGTCAGTTATAAACAGAACATCAAGTTGGATAAACTCTCTCAACTTACCAGCAGACCTTGTCTACAGTGTCAGTTAGGAGGAATATGAAAGTCTGATGCAACAGTGAGATAAAAGGACGGAGAAGCAGAGGAAAGAAAGACAGAATACAAAAGACTTCAGAGGATGTCCCTCCATGACAAGCTGGTGCCTGGAGTCTGGCCAATGCCTCCTTGTGATGAAGTCCCAAACCTGAGGGAGGGAGCAGGGCTTAGTGGGAATTTGGCAGCAGCAATTTTTCAAGGCCAGTAACACCAGACCCACTAACCCTCACATCTCTCATCCAGCGCCTATGGGTCCACAGGCACCCATAGTCCTAAAAACCATCCAACTTCAGATTGACCAAGCCCAGGCCCTGGGCCACTGAGAAGAAGGTTCAGCTGGATATGAGGCCCCTGCAGCCCATCAAAAGGCCCTAGACCCAGGACCCAGTGAGTCTGAGTGAAGCCCCTGAATCCAGCTACCCCTCAGGATGCAAATAATGTCCCTGAGGGCACTGGCACGATGCCAGGCATGCGCCAGGAACTTGAGTGCAGCAGTTATGACCATTCACAGTCTATGCCAGCTAGGGCAGAGACTCCTGTGCCACCTGCAGACCCACGCCAGCCTCCTCTGCAGTTAGGTGTGGCCTTGTATTTGCATGTGGCCTACAGAATGTAGGCAGGAATGCTCGCTCTACTTCTAGGCCTGGTACATTAAAACCTTCCTGTGTGATCATCTTCCTCTTCCCCCATCTGTCAGCCAGACACGGAAACCCAGCAGAACAATCCACAGCCCCGGGGAAGAAGACAAAACCACAGACAGAAAGATCCAATGTCCCGAAGTGAACACATCTAACGCTACCTGGAGAGACATCAGAAATACCATAGTGGACTTTGGGTGAGTGAGAAATAAGCTTTCTGCTACATTGAGTCACTGAGATTTGGGAATTTGTTTGTCATAACCCACAACCACTAGTATGACTTACCCTAACTAACGTTGACCTTAACCTTGGTTTCCTGAGACAACTCCATACGGATTGAAGCTCGGCTATGTCTGACTCCTAAGTCTGAGAAACCTCTGACCTCCTTTCAGGCTCCCGGAAGCTTCTCTGTAGGACCTTTCTGTGTTTCTCTCTAGTCCAGACCTCTGCCAGGACCCTTTTTCCACTGGGACAGACCTGCCTGGTGCCACATCTCTACCTCCTAAACTCCAAGAGCCATCTGCCCAAGGACAGGCTGCCACATCCTAACCTCCTCCAACTCCACACCTGCCCAGTTTGCCTGGGTCCTGGGAGTGCCTCACAAGCGAGCAAGGGTAAGAAGGAGGTTTGTGCTTGGCTGATCTTTTTCAGGAAGCAAGGAAGAGAACGCCAGGCCCACAGTCAGTCAAAGGCAACAGGAAACGAGCAAAGGCCATTGTGTTACAAAGCTATAGGGTGCAAGCACAGCTCGCGGTCCAGGAGCAGAGCTGCGGGCACAGCCATTTACCCGGAGATTAACAGGGCAGCCGCTGTGGTGTGGGTACAAACTGCCAGAGAGTGTGGTTCACTGGAGTCAAAGATGTAATTGCCAGTGGACTCTACACATTGTACTTCCTTCTCTCCCAGCTTGGATCACATGGCTGTTACTTCACTAAGCCTCAGTTACCCAAGCTGTGGATCCGCTTGAACTGGAAAAATGTAGCAAATGGAAAACCCCATTACATATGAATTCTTCTTTAAAATTTAAAAAGAAAACTCATTCTTTCTTATACCCCACACTTTATATACATTCAACAACTAAATCGTCTATATCTTATAGTCCTGTGACTTTTTCCTGCCCCATCAATGCTGTGTCCCTGAATGGCTGCTGTGTCCCCCTGGGCAAAGGACGTGTCACCTGGATCTAATTTCCTTCTAAAGGATGCTCTGTTTATTCACTGCACATCAAGGACAGCGTGTTCCTCAGCTCCTCCTCGGTTTCACTGGGCAACAGCCACAAGGCACAGGCAAGAACTTAGGCTAATGTCATCTGAAATCCTTTTTGGTTCTCACCTCCTGATGACAGCCCATTGCAATATTTCTTTCATTCAGGACAGGAGCCAGAGTGAATGTGGAGGAAAATCTGCTAATATAATACTTGCATTCAAAAATACACTTTAGCTTGATCTGTCCCGCTGGAGTGGCAGGCAGCCTCACTCTGCTTCTGGTTGTTAGCTAGGGGCTGTGGCTAAGCCAGCTAACCTATATGAGCCTCTGTTTTAGTTTTGTGTTGTATCGGCTGTGTTTTCATTTGTGAAAGGGGGGAGGCAGATGTATTCCTTGCATACTTAATAACGTTGGCCCTGGTGATCGCAGAAGACAAAATGGGATCACTTTGAAAACCATGAAATAAGCAGACTGGGGCGAATGGAGTATCATTCAGACACTCCTCGAGCTTGGGGTACCCCACACCCCCATCCTAACAGGTGCTTCTGGCCCCCATCTCTTCTCCTTTTTCTAAGTATTGCCCTGATGTTCCACTCATTTCCTCCTCTCCAGCTGTAAGAATTGCACAGCTTAGTACTTTATCTCCCAGGCATTTTACACACTAAAATCCTGTTGGCTAATTGAGGTGTAAGTGTGAGTGCGCATGTATGTGTGTGTGTATCTGGCTTACCTTCTATACTAGACTAGCCCAGATGATCTCATACTTCTCTGAGTTGTTCCACCTACCCATCAGCATTTGTGGCCCTTAACGAGGGTCCACAGAGAATGGGCATCTAAGTATACATTTGGAGTAAGGGAACTAGGAAACGTCATAGTACTGCCTGAGTTAAATCTCAGCAATGAATAGACATTAACTGAACATGGAACAGCACATGCGAGGCAAGGAAGCCTGGAGCACCTCAAGGGTCAAAGCTCCTTAGGGGTGGGCAGTGTGGGCCAATGGTGGAGAAGAGAGGGTAGCTAGCAATGGGCAGTTGCAGGGGACAAGAGCTACAGCTTCCACTAAGCAGTAATGGAAGGAAGAATCTGGAGAACACATGATCTTCAATATGGCCTGCAGCTTTCTGCGACTTCCATTGAAATGCTGTTATTCCATTCTCTTTGTCCCCAAGGTGGTGATTTGAAAAAGTCCCCAATGCTACCCTTAGCGTCTCATGCCCAGCAGCTGAGCCAGACCCAGAAATTAGACCAGGAGCGGCCAGGGCGGGCTATCCATTGGATGCCCCTCCTTGCATGTGCTCTGTCTCCCCGCCAGCCAGAGGACGGCCCCACATTATTTCAACCCCTGCCTCTTTTGTGTTCCATATTCATATTTTCTTGACACAAACCATACAAAGTTTCAACACTTGGAGACTGCAAAGTAAACCATTTGTACATACCAGGTCTGGTAACACTTTAAATAATAGGCCAGTTAGTTAATGCTGCACTACAATAAAAATTCCCGTCCAAGTACACATTACGTCCTCATTAATGCCAAGTGAGTTCAGCGTGATTAATGTTATGACAATAAATAACCGGGAAATCATGATGACCGCCAGGCTGCGGCACACACTGGGGCCTGGAGCAACCCAGGCTCCTGCCACTTTCTGAGCATTGTGGGGTGCTGCCTGCCCCTCCAAACAGCCCCACTGAGGATGGGGCTGTGCCCAAAAGCTGAGCCAAGCCAGCCCCACCCATGAGGCTGGTCCTGAGATAGCTGGGAAGAGGGGACTAGGAGCTCATCAGAACATGTCCTTTCTCCAGAGAAAAGAGAGCCCATGCTGGAAGCTGGAAACCAGGCCCATGTGGCCATGGGCAGCAAGACCCTCATCAGCCTCCTGGGAGGAACCCGGGCAGGGAGAGCAGGGCCAGCTCTGGCTATACTGGACACAACCGTGAGGGCTCAGGGTAGTGGGCAGCTCTCTCAGGGAGCAGTGAAGGGTGTACCTAGGAAAAGGGGACCTCAGTTATCATCTCTTAGTGCCAGACAAGCTCAGGCAAAGAAATAGGCCTCTGTCCTCCAGAAGCTCCCGTCAGAGAAGTAGGTGGAAACCTGCACTGCAGGTGGTCAAAGAAATAGGGTAGCTGTGCCGTTTCTCAGCATCTCTAAACTATGTGGGGGCTGGTCCATGGGATGGGAGGTTGAGGGAGAGGTGACTGCTTGCTCAGTACCCTTTGAAGCTAGAGCAAATAGATGTTGACAATGGGGGATGAGAACCAGATTTGGAGGAAGAGAACTTTCCAAACCATAGAAACAGATGTCTTGGCCTTTGGAGCATTTAAAAGACTTGATAACCTAAAGCGCATCCTCATCTCCTCCCCAGCACCCCGCAAAGCCTACTTTGTACCTATTGCCCAAAGTGGTTGTGAACTCTTTTGTGGCCTACAGAAGACCCTAGGCTATTAGTCCATGCCAGATCTTACCTGAATGTTCATTTTTGGTTTGTTTCGTCTTCAGTTATCCTTGGGCAGGTCTTATCTGACCTGCTGTGAGCCTCTCCTTCCCTGTGGGGATTCTGTGAGCAGCACAGTGACTAGAATATAGCTATTCAGCACATGGTTGAATTGGGCTCTGAGTAAGAGGTCGGAACTTGCCAGACTTTCTTCCATTGAATGGACCACCGCCTCCAACATTGCTGCCCCACTGCTCACCCTGCCACCCTGCCAGTGTTTCTCAAAGCACACCCCCCCCCTAAAAGTGGACATCCAGGTTGAAGCTGGAGCCCCAGCTGGACATGACCATGAGGAAGGGTGAACTGTCACTCCAAGGTGGAAAATCTAATTCAGAGTTTCCACTCTGGCATCAAATTCAACCCCATTGATTAATGAAGATGTTGGGTTGACCAAGAAGTGAGCATAGGAGTGGCTACAAGTGGGTGTTGACTTTTCAAACAACCATAAATTCCATGAGGGTGACAAAAGAGCCTGCTCTGTAATTTTCTTTGTTATTTACACTGAAACCTAATTAAAGTCATTATGATTTTTTTTCCCTAAACAAATTTACTGGCGCAGACACCAAGCCGTGTAAAGGCTGCTGGAATCACTCTGGAAGTGGAAGGCCTCAGGCCCAGCCAGAGCCCAACACCTGACTATCTTCTCAGTCAAACTTTCTTCGGAAGGGAAAACTCTGCAGGGAGAAACAGAAAAGGACAAGAAAAGATTACAGGTAAAGCATCACCTGTTCCCCTGTACCACCTGCCTCCCCTGTTATGCCTACTCCTATGAGGCAAGAACAAAAGCTTCCTTCCCAAGCCCCAATTCCCCACAAGAAAACTGAGTCGAGAACATTACAAACAAAGCCATGTATCCAGGAAAGACAAGGAACCCAGGACTAAGTTTAACAGTCAACTTAACTGATCTACATTTCCAAGTATCTCCCATAAACAGAGTCCAATGGAGAGCTCTAGAAAATATTTGAGTTCTAAATCGAAAGCCACTGACATTCTCCTATGGGTAATAGGAATGTAATCTAGTTATAAGGCATCAGGAAAAACAGACTCAAAATGATATTATATATTAATAATCAGAAAATGTAACAATTACAAACATATGTGCACCAAACATCAGAGCTTCAAATTATATAAAGTAGATAGTGACAGATTTGAAGGGAGAAATAAACAATTCTGCAATAATAGTTGAATAATCCAAAATATCTCATTTTCAATAATGGATAGACCATCTAGCCAGAAGGTAAATGCAGAAACAGAGAACTTTAACAATGCCATAAGATGCAACAGATCAATATAGAACACTTCACCCAAAATTAGCAGAATGAATGCACACTCTTCTAAAGTACATTGAAACATTCTCCAAGATAGACCACATGTTAGGCCACAAAATAAGTCTCAATAAATTTAAAAACACTGAATTCATACAAAGTTATTATCTTTTACCACAAAGGAATGAATCTAGAAATGACAGAATTAAGTTTGGAAATTTCACAAATATGTATAAATTAAACAATATACCCATTGTTACCATGTAAAATGTCTTCCTGTGTGTAATAAGCATGCACATTTTGGGCCCTAACTATGAGGATAATGCCCCTCAAGAAAGTGGCCAGCTCTCAACCAGGAGAGACACATCTGGGGAGAGCTAATGCCCTCGTAGGAAATGTTCAGAGTGCACTACCCTCCTGCGACCACCTGCTTGTATTGGTTCCCCTTTCCCTCTCTCCCAGAAGCCCTTTTCTTCTGGCTACCTTAAGGCCCTAGCCAAGATGGCTACACACGTGGCCAATGGGCAGGAGCTTCTGAGGAGCCCTGAGGCCTATATGGCTTACATCTCTCCATTTCCTGCCTCTAACTCCCCACCCCAAATCTGGTAGCTACCGTTTTGTTCTCCATATATTTGACCTTTTCTTGTTAGATTCCACACATAAGTGTGATCGTAAAATATTTTTGTGTGTGTCTGGCTTATTTCACTGAACATAATGTCCTCCAGGTCCGTCCATGTTGCAGCCAATTATGATGGCCAAAATATGGAAATAAAGCTCTTAAACAATCAATGGGTCATAGAAGAACTCACAAGAGAAACTGGAATATATTTAGAGATGAATGAAAACGAAAGCACAACATACCAAAACTTATGAGATACAGAGAGATCAGTACTCAGAGGGAAATTTATAGCAGTAAACACCTATATTACAAGAGAAAAAAATTTCTCAAATGAGTAAGCTAACTCAAGCAGTGTATTTCTGTTTCATGAAGATCAAAGTATTTTGCGCAACTGAAAATATAGAGTATCTGATAATTCTGTAAATCCATTTATTTCAAGCAATGACTTCCTTTTTTTTCTTATGATACAGACACAAATATGGTGAAGAGGCAATTAAATTTGTTGGTAGCTGAAACAGAGGAAGAAAGGATAGTGTTAGATTTTGAAGTAAATGATGAGGACGTTTTCACTAGTTCAGAAAGAATTAAGATGATGGGATGTGAAATTCTAAGGAAGAAAGTAAAGAGGAAGAAGAATATGATGATGATGATGAAGAAAGAAGATGATGATGAGAAGAAGAAATACAAAATATAGGGCACAAGAGAAGAAGACCATGCCTAGTTGTAAAAATAGAGCAGCCTATAACTTAGAACCACGGGGAATGATATGGAACTCTTAACCTACAAAAGATCAGGGAGATGACAATCAGATAATATTATCAGGATCCAAGTAGGAGTACAGCCGGAAATGGACCCCAAAACTCCACTGGATACTTTCCAACTACTTAGTGGTGACAAAACTGTGAACATAATTATCAAATTTACAAGCTAGAACCTACATCTAGTCAAATAAGGGCATAGTCATTCAAAATTCTGGCAATTTCCTAAAAGAAGAAATATTAGGACTAATTAGAATTCTTCTAAATTATGATGTGTGTCAGAAAAATAAAGATGATATCTGAGATCTTTTCAGTGGGGAGAATTTTTCTGTTTACCATACTATGTTTTTAGAACACAGAATGTGACTCCTGATGAAATGTCTGTTTTGATGATGCTATAACATGTTATGCTTGTAGACAGCACAAGAGCTTTGGAATATGGTTATAAGTAAGCTCTCGTTTTATTACAATCCTCATGAGTCTGTCACTGTCAGTGAGGAATGGGTGTCTTTCCATGGGCATTGTTCATTCAGACTTTACATACCAACTAAGCCTGGGAAGTATGGAATTGTAGTGAGTCTTCTGTGTGATTCTTCCATAAACTATTGTTTTGCAACAAATCCATATCCAGGAAAATCAGAGAAGCTTCCAATAAATTACAATAGTGGCTCAAAGACTGTAAAAAGACTGGTTCAGAACTGTCATTTGGATCAGTCCAAAAGAAATATTACCATGGGCAGAAAGTTTACCTCCATCACCCTGGCTTTTGACTTACTTCAAAAGAATATAACCAGAGTTGGTAATGTTTGCCGTGATAAAAGAAATTTGCCTCTGGAACTCAGGCCAGCATCAATGAAAAACTCTCCATCTGGTATAGTAAGATTTCCCTTCTCTTCCTATGTGACATTTGCAAGTCATGTTCCAAAGTCAGGAAAGCTCGTTATAGTACTTTACATACAGCATGAAGGTGATGGATAACAAGCCTGATGTAATCCACTTTTGTAATGCTACTAAAGCTGGTGTTGACACTCTGGATAAGTGCTTGAGACCATATTCCTGTCCCGAGGAACTCAGCATTGGCCCCTGGCAATTTTCTTCAACATCATTTACTTTACAGCATTCAATTCCTATGTGATTTTCCTGGAAACAAATAGCCACTGGTCACAACTTCACTTGAAGAAAAAAATAGAGACAAAAATATATTTTGAAAGATCTGGCACAACAACTCCGTGAAGAAAACACAAGAAGGTGTGCCCAAAATGTGCACAGCCTCCGCAAAAAATATACAAGGACGACGGATCTTTGTGGCACATGTGCAACCAAGGACAAGAGGAACAGTTCATACCAAGCTGAAAGGAAGTGTTATGAGACATGCACTAAAACTTATTTAAAAAAAAAAAAAAAGATTGCTGCTACCTTGGTACCCATGGGAGAAACTGGAAATGTATAAAAGCATTCAATGAATGCAACAAATTTATCTGTCCCAGCCATACATGAAAAGAAAAAAATGCCATAAAAAGAACATTCAGAGAATGTGCAGCCACACATCAAAAAAAGAAAATATAATTAAAAGAACATCCAGAGAATGTGAGTAAAGTGTTTTTGTACAATTATATGTAAAATATATAGGTTTTCCATGAAATCGTAGTACTATTTATTCTGAGACAGTGATTGACACCCCCCCAATTGGTGTTTATTTGGTACAGAATTGGCATTGGCATGCAACTACTATGGAACTAGAAAATGAAAAGGAAACTATACCTAAAACTAGCAGAAATAATAAATAGAGCGAGAAGACAAAGACATCAGAAGAAAAGAAATTTACAGACCAATATCTCTTATCAATGTAAGATGCAAAAATATTCAATAAAATGTGAGTGAATTGAATGCAGTGGCATTAAAAGGAGTATGTATCCCCATGACTAAGTGGAACTTAACCTTGGCATACGAGAGTGGTTCATCATAAGAAAATCAATAAACATAATGTACCACATTAATAGAAGGAAAAATAAGAACAGTCACTTTAACTGATGCACAAAAAAATTGACAAAATCCAATACCCTTTTATGACAAAAACATTCAGAAAACTAGGAATAGAAAACTAGCTATATTCTTCAACATAATAAACAGCATATATTGGAAAAACCACTGCTGACATTACACTCAATGGTAAAATACTGAAATCTTTCTGCCTCAGATCAGGAGTAAGACAAGCATGTCCACTTTCATCACTGCTAGTCACCACTATACTTGTAGTAAAACTTTCTTTTTTCATAGATGACATAATTTTTTTTTTTGAGACAGGGTCCTAATCTATGGTCTGTGTTAAAGTGCAATGGTATCATCATAGCTCACTGCAACCTCAAACTCTGGAGCTCAAGCAATCCTCCTGCCTCAGCCTCCCGAGTAGGAAGGACTACAGACAAGAGCCAACTAATTTTTTTTAATAGAGATGAGGTCTTGCCATGTTGCTTAGGCTAGTCTCAAACATTCACTATTTTATACATCCCAAAGAAAGATCCCAAAGATTTCACAAAAAGCTACTAAAACTAATAAATAAATTTAGCAAAGTTTTAGAGGATAAGATCAACACTAGGAAATCCCTTGTCTTTCAGTACACGAGTAATTAACAATCTGAAAAGGAAATTAAGAAAACAATTCTATTTGCAATAGTGTTGAAGAGAATAAAGTACCTAGAAACAAATTTAATAAGAGGTAAAAGACTTGTATCTATAATACTATGTAGCATTGCTCAAAGAAATCAAAGGAGATCTAAATAAATGGAAATACATACCATGTTTATGAATTGAAAGACGTAATATGATTAAGACCAATACAGTTGTTTTGTGCCTTCCTTCCATTTTCTGTACATCTGTACATCACTTTTCTTTTTCTATCCATAAATCCACTCCCATCACCCTACAGCACAGAGTCTTTCTGAATATATTCTGTTTCAGAAGGGCTGCCCAATTCACAGATTTCTCTTTGCTCAATGAAACTTTGTTAAATTTGCCTGCACTTTTTTATTTTAATATGTGTGTAAACTGTACAATGGTGCATCTTGTGAAGGTAGGCGTGGAGGATAATAGGTTCTCTAATCACCATATAATGTTAAAATTTACAATTTTTAAATGGCCTGTTTCAATTTTATTCAAATTAGCCAGGCCATGAACTGTTTGCTACTACTTGTTTACACTGAGATGAGAATCTTGTGCCAGAAGTTAAATCAATATGTTGCTTCCTTCATCAAGAAAGTCTCGCTATGAAAAAACCAAAATGTTAGCTGTGCTAAACAGCTTAGTGACAGTTGATTTACATTCTGGCACAAGGTTCTTATCTCGTTGCAGACAAATAACAGCTGGTTCCCAGACCAGCTGTGATCTGCAGACCATCCTGTGAGTGGTATTGACCTAAAAATCCCTCAAAGAGCCCATAAAGCACTCATGGTTTTGTGTATATATACACATTTCGGTTTGAGAAAGATCGATCTAAACAAAAAAAGGCAGAGTAACCGTACAAAGTCCTAGAACATTTAGAACTTTCTGCCCTTTTGTGAGCCTGACACTGGAAACTATTCAAATGCCCATCCACGGCAGAATGAATAAATTGTGATCCATGCACAGAACAGAGATAAAATGAATAAACTACTAGCCACATAGCAACATGGATAAATCTCACAAACAGAATGCTAAATTAAAAAAGGAAGTTCAAAATCGGCCAAACAAATCTCTGATGTTAGAAGTCAAGATGTTGGTTCCATTTGAGGAGAAGTGGTGACCAGGAGGAATCAAAGGGGCTTTCTGGAGGGCTTGTTATGTTCTTTTTCTTAATATTAGTGCTAGTTGGACAATTAGTGGGATCACACCTACGGTGCATCTTAGCAGGGTACTGGTGAAACTTATTAAAGGTAGAGTATCAATGTCTTTATATAGTGATCAAGAAAATGCCATGAAGGCTATCTCTAACAGTACGATCAAAATATTTCTGAATGTATATGAATCATGCCCTATGATTGCACCAATGTACATAATTATGATTCAATAAAATTATTAA
>CAUYON010065324.1:0-11333 GCA_963573935.1 Arctocebus calabarensis
TTAGGAATAAGATTCCTCTAATAATTTCATACAAATGGTGTAAGCCTTCTGTGTTTTCTAGGTTCTCACAAGCTTGGAACAGCTGCAGTAGTTTTTTAATATAGCCTTCATTTTCTAAGGCCAGAGCCAGCTTTTCCCTACGGATAGGTGAGGAGAGAACTGAGGTAACTAAATCAGCAATCTCTTCAAGTTTATTGAGTTCACATGTGGGCAAGTCAATCAGATGACTGGTTTCAGGCATTTCTTCAAATCGTTCTTCTTCTGATTCATCAATGAGGTCCTGGGTGACTTCTACTGATGGGTCCTTACCCTGAACCTAAAAACACCCAAGTATAGCCAGTTACTTTAAAATATAAAATAAAACAAAAAGAAAAAAGAGTAACTCAAAATCTTAGAAATCAAATCAGTGACCATCAGTAAAAATACTTTACAAAGAACCAATACTAGTAATATAGTCACTGCTAATCAACAGTGACATACAGTAGGGAAAAATACACAAAGTTTACAGTCAACTATTTGAGCCTAACTGAATCACTACAGATAATTTCAACTACAAATTTCCCAACTTATAACTTGAGATTAACTCTAATTGCTGATAACCTGAACACTTCAGACGATATTACATAGATTGATCATGGTTATTAAGTTATGTAATAACCATGAACAGTTCAATAAACTGACCATCCCTAGTAATTTTGAATTTTGTGAAAGGTAACTCTTCTATTTATCCCAATACCACTATGTGTCACTCTTAAGGTAACCTACCACATCATTACATTGGTTTGACAAGGAAACTACTAAATTCAAACAAAACTAAATTATCCTCATATATTCAGAGTGAAAAAATATAATTTCCTTAAATTACTTTTGAAGTTTTCTTTTGGAAAAATATTTGCTTTAATTGTGAACCTAAAACTGCTTTTAAAGTCTCTTAAAAAATGGCATTTGGGGCCGGGTATCAAGGCTCATGCTTGTAATCCCAGTACTATGACAGGCTGAGGCAGATAGCCTGCCTGAGCTCAGGAGTTTGAGACAAGCCTGAGCAAGAGCAAGACCCTGTCTCTATTAAAAACAGAAAAACTAGCAGAGCACTGTGGTGTATGTCTGTAGTCTCAGCTAGTTGGGAGGGCTAAGGCCAGAGGATTCCTTGACAGCTCAAGATAAACACAACTAACAAATTTTCTTCTATACTGAATTACTCTATTCAACAACAAAAATGTTTACAACACTACTCTTTTTTTTTTTTTTTTGAGACAGAGCCTCAAGCTGTCACCCTGGATAGAGTGCTGTGGCATCACAGCTCACAGCAACGTCCAATTCCTGGGCTCAAGTGAGTCTCCTGTCTCTGCCTCCCAAGTAGCTGGGACCACAGGCGCCAGCCACAACGCCCGGCCATTTTTTGGTTGCAGTCATCACTGTTGTTTGGCAGGCCCAGGCCTGGGCTGGATTCAAACCCGCCAGCTCAGGTGTACGTGGATGGCGCCTTAGCCGTCTGAGCCACAGGCGCTGAGCCTACAACTCTACTCTTTTTTTTGAGACAGAGCCTCAAGCTGTCACCCTGGATAGAGGGCCATGACATCACAGCTCACAGCAACCTCCAATTCCTGGGCTCAAGCGAGTCTCTTGCCTCCGCTTCCCAAGTAGCTGGTACCACAACGTCCAGCCATTTTTTGGTTGAAGCCGTCATTGTTGTTTGGCGGGCCTGGGGATTCGAACCCGCCAGCTCAAGTGTATGTGGCTGGCGTCTTAGCCTGTTGAGCCAGAGGTGCCGAGCCAACACTACTCTTCATAAAATTTTTCTAAGTCCTTACGATTTTTTTTTTTAATTAAAAACTTTTTTTTTTGGAGATAAGAGTCTCACTTTGTCACTCTCATTAGAGTGCCGTAGTGTCACAGTTCATAGCAACCTTAAAATCTTGGGCTTAAGACAATCTTCTTACCTCAGCTTCTCAAGTAGCTGGGACAACAGACACCTGCCACAATACCTGCCTACTTTTTTAGAGACTGGGGCTTTCACTCTTGCTCAGGCTAGTTTGGAACTTCTAAGCTCAAGCAATCCACTCACCTCAGCTTTCTAACTCTTTAATGTATGAGTACAACTATTCTTACTTTTCTGTATCTCGAAATATCCCAAATATCCTGCATAGAGCAGATTTCAAAAGTTTTCAAGGTCAGTAAAGCAATACATGAAGGAAAGATCTAAGAGCTTAGAGAAAATTGTAGATGGATACACCAATGTATACTAGATACACTTTCTTGTATCTGAGTTCTCAACAAAAATATCTGAGCTTAGGGAAATTGACACATACTTATAAGGGAAAGGATAAGTAACAAAGTTATAAAAACAGTTCACATAAAATGTCTTAGGAACTCAGAATACCTCTTACAAGTATAGTGCTAAATTGTGCGGTAAAGAATTAACTTTGCTGGACTAGAAGCATGGCCAAATTTAACATCCCTTCTAAAGGAGAGAAAGTTCACCTAAAAATCAGTGAAAAATGGAGAGAAGGAGAAATAGTAATACAGGGCAAAGAAAAAATCAAGGAGTAATGGTGTAAGGGAAATTCAGTATTAACATTTGTGCTTCAAGAAAGGCTCAGAGTAAGAGATGACAATGTCTCTTAGCTCAGTTATACCAGATCTCTGGAATAATGAAGCCATGTATTTGCCAAGACCACCCCTGCTCTTAGAACCTGAAAAGTCAAATGGAAACCTGTAAATTTTGAAGAGTGACATTGCTCTGTATGTTTTGTCATACAATATGATGATGAACTGGATGAACTGTTAATGAGTAGGATTTGAGCAATGTGCCAGTACCTAGTCTCTCATCTTTCAGGTAACATCTATTACTATACCGTGATTTAGTATAACACTTATATTGCTGATTGAGCTACCTAATGTACCATAAATCTCATAATATTGATCAATGTAGTACTGGGAAATGTAATGGTGACATAAAGTGACTGGCTTAAAGAAGAACTGGATTTTGTTAACTATTGGCTAATTTTAATTTCTATGCTTAACAGTTCTGTATAAGTTTATCATAAGGTATAAACTGTAGAACAAGGAAGGGAATGAGTAATTAAATTAGTACAAAAATATAAAAAGTATGTCACAGCTTTATAGGACAGATCAGGCATTTCTTTAGATGTATCTTTACCTCATAGATAGAGGCTCTTCCAGAATAAGGCATATTTATACTACCACTATTTGTCATATAACAGCTATATTAAATGCATATGCTCAGACAAGTACCATTTTAGTGTAGGAGTCCTGGTCAAGGGGTGGCTTGGGCAGTAAAGGATTAACCTTGCCTAAAGAAAGGTTTGGCCCTGTCCAACTCTTCCTGAGAAGAAAACTCTAAACACCAGAACATCCTGCCTCATAAATGTGCCTTTGTCTTAACAGAAGGCCTTGGGCTTGAGGTATCGTTGACCCCTGGAGGTGCTGCAAAATAAGACCAGCTACCTGGGCCATTAGCCATGCTTATATTGGAGACATCCAATGAAAATGCTGGACACAAAGGTTTGGGATAAGCTTCCTTGTTTGGTAATACTCCATACGTGTTGCCATACATCACTGCCAGGAGCAGTACGTGCTGTCTGAATGACTCTACTGAGAGACAACTGGAGGCTCAAGCCTGGAACTCTCCTAGACCCTGCCCTGTGTGTCTTGTCCCACAGGTAATTTCAACCAGTATCATTTTACTGTAATAAACTATAACAATGAGTTTGACAGTATTGCTGAATTCTTCAAGTCTTTTGAATGAATCATTGAAATTGAAAGTGGCCGTGGGGATGACCTCAACTACATAAGTGAAAGAGTACTAAACAAATTCCAGCAAAAATTTCCAAGGCAAATATACAAAGTCTTAAAGAATATCTGTATATTTAAGAATATATATTGAATAGTAGGTATAGAAGTGTGAGGGGATATACAATCTGAAGAGCTGATCACTAGAACATATTACTCACCATATAAATTTTATGTTCTGGCAGATATATAAATCAACACCCTAGTTCTAAGAAAAATGTATGTATGTCTGACTTCTGCATTATTCATTTATTAAATGTATACTGAGCACACATACAGTATGTGTCAGTTACCATGTTGGCATTAGAGAGAAGAAGAATACAAAATATCACTTTTGAGGAATTTATAATTGTCAAAAGTTACTCTTCGGTGGGAAGGAGAGAAAAAACAATTTTATTTTTAAATTTCATGCTTCAAATTTGTTATGTACATTAAGTACTATATAGACTTTTTAAGATATCATTATTTGACTTAGGCCATAGTTTTTTGTACCCTCAATGAATCCCCAACAATAAAAAAAAAATTTGACTTAGGCAATTATTATTTCATATAAATTTAGTTAGAGAACAACGGCTATTCAGCTTATAAATGTAAAAAAAAAAAAAAAGGAAATAGAACATTGAATAGCCAAATTTTTTAACTCTACCACACACTTCTTTTAACTTGCTACTCGGTTAAACTGTTATATTTAGCATTTATCCTTAACAGTTGGTAAAACATGCTATTAAAACATTAGGTGAGAGATGACATCTTTTGCATAAAGTAGTTCCCTGAGTTGCGCTTACTCTTGACAAACAATGTTTAGCACCTTATGCTAAACACTGTATCACAGATTGCAAGAACTGATGAAAGCAAAATGAATCTTTAAAGGTTAGAGGGACGCTTTGGGTTTAAAGAAGGGGGAAAAAAAAAGGTCCCAAACTGCATTTCACCTGTTAAAAATAAGGAGTGTTTTAGCAATTTAGATCTTTTTAGTTGTAACATAAAACTTAGTACACTAGGCTTTATTTTGAAATATAGTTTATAACCAAATTACTGATCACATAACACTGGCTTTAGTACAAGAGCAAACTTTAAAAACAAAATATTTTTGGAACTTTAAAATTAGGCCATAGTGTTAAAACCAGTCCATGGTCTTATATTCAGTAAATTCATACTAAAATAATTCTATTTTTGTAGGATAAAGGCCAAGAAAACTTTACACATGTTGTAAGTTTATTATGTGTATTTACATGACTCTTTCCTCCCTAGGTACTTAACAACTGCCACATTATACAATTTATCCCCACTTCAAGCAGGCTTTGCAGGAATGATGAGGCCAGATCACTGTCTGAATAGCATATCCAGGGCTATAATACAAAAATATTATTTTGAAAGCTATTCAGTGACCATTAAATACTGTTTCTATAAAAAATGGTTTTGGTGCATTTGTTGGTAAACACCTACCCACTGCTTTAAAAATTGGGCCTCATTCTAAGCCTCAAGTACCCTTTCCACATTTACCATTGTACAATGTACTAAAATGCAACTATTATGAAAAATTCACAGCGCAGTGGCTCATGCCTATAATCCTAGCACTCTAGGAGGATGAGGGAGATGGACTGCTTGAGCTCAGGAGTTTTGAGATCAGCCTGAGCAAGAGTAAAACCCTGTCTATAGCAAAAATAAAAAAAACTAGCTGGACATTGTGACAGGCACCTACAGTCCCAGCTACTTGGGAGGCTGAGGCAAGAGGATTGCTTGAGCCCAAGAACTTGAGGTTGCTATGAGCTATGATGATGCCAGGGTACTCTACCCAGGGTGACAGAGTGAGATTCTTGTCTCGAAAAAAATAAAAAAATAAAAAAAAATAAAATAAAGAAAAATTCACATTTTCTTTTGGCAGTACATCAGATTGTTGGCATTATTATTGGCGTGGCTGTTTCTAGTACATTGAGCTTTCAAATGTTCAACTAGTTTTCAATCCTTGCATGTCTTAGCTAGATGTTTATAATCCTATTCACTAACTCAATAAGCAAATCTCCTGAGAACCATGAATGATAATCTTAAATTAGTATTCCCCCCTCCAAAAAACAGAAAAAGTTGATTCCTTTACCATTTCTCCAAATGTAAAGTTTCACTTATAAGATACTCAATTGAGAATATTTATTACCAAATACTTAGTTACTTTAGGCTGCATTGCACTTACTACCATTACATCACAGTGCATACAACACATAAAGCAAATGAGATGAAGTCTAAATATATTTTTTACATTAATTACTTCTACACAAAAAGATTCCCGTAGTGAATCTGTTTCAGACCAGTTTATTATAAACACCTAAATTTAAACAATAGTACTTTATCTTACTTTACACCTGTACTTTGAGGTTTTACATTGAAATGTCATTATTTCCTTATCTGAAGGATTAAAGAAAATAGGAACCATGGCGGGGTCTGTGGCTCAAAGGAGTGGGGCGCCAGCCCCATATGCCGGAGGTGGCGGGTTCAAACCAAAAACTGCAAAGCCAAAAACTGCAAAAAAAAAAAGAAAAGAAAATAGAAACCTAGTGGTTTGGAGGTTTGGGAAGAACATTTGGTGATAGTGGCTCACTACATTTGACTCCAGCACAGTTTTGATTACCTTGAGATTTAAAAAGTAAGCTGGAACTTGATAAGCTCAAGTTATAATTTTGATTACTGGAAAATGTTCTTTCCCTCATTCTGCATGGCCTGCCATGCAGCTACTGATGAGTTATAACCATGTTCTCCTTCTTTTTTCTCATCAACAGTCTTCATCTGGTAATTCTGATCCTTGGTTTTTCTATTAAGCCGTTGTTGGTTGTTCCTGGAATGCTGTAACTTTCTCCACTACCTATCTTGAGCTTCTTAGTCACCTTTTAGTCTGTCTTTTTTTTTTTTTTAGAATCTCAATCTGTCACCCTGGGTAGAGTGCTATGGTGTCAGAACTCACAGCAACCTCAAACTCTTAGGCTGAAGTGTTTCTCTTGCCTCAGTTCTTCTATTTTTAGTAGAGATGGGGTCTTGCTTTTGCTCAGGCTGGTCTCCAACTTGTGAGCTCAAGCAATCCACCTGCCTCGGCCTCACAGTGTGCTAGGATTACAGGCATGAGCCACTGCACCTGGCCACAGTCTGCTTTTTAGATTGTAGGATTTCCACTACCTGTCTTCTTCCTTGCTGCCAAGCCCAGGACAATAGGTGTTGCTTTTTGAAGGATCTTTTTCTTTGTCTCAATAGAATTTTTCATGGGCTGAGGTGGTGAATTCAGTGTAGGAGCTGAAGCCAACATCTGAGTCTCCAGCACATAAGCTTGAGATTTCAAGCTTGGAACAATGGTGGCAGTGGCTCCTTCTTAACATCAAAGCCTTCCTCCCTCCCTGTGCAGGGAAAAATGAGGCAAGAATCCAACAGGCCCATGAGTAGCAATGAGCTAGCTACTGACCACCCAGTATCTCCTGCTCCCCAAAAGTTACCCTTCACATATTGCTATTAACATTCTGAACGCCCTCATAAATATTACTGCAACACTGTCTTCTAATAAAGTAATGATTTTAATAATCTCATATCCTTTAATATGCTCTTTGTTACTGTTATGGTGAGCTGAGGTCTTGTTCTATTGCTCTGGTTAGAGTGCAGTAGCAGCATCAAAGCTCATTACAATTTCAAACTCCTAGGCTCCAGCCATCCTTCTGCTTTACCATCCCCAATAGCTGAACTACAGGAATGAGCCCCCACATCTGGCTAATTTTTCCATTTTCTATAGAAATGAGGTCTCGCTATTGCTTAGACTGTCTTAAACTCCTAAGCTCAAGCAATCCTCCTGCCTTGGTCTCCCAAAGTACTAGGATTAGGCCATTCCACTTGGTCTAACATGGTTTTACTATGTGCATAGAGCATATTTTTTTGCCGTTTCATGGATTCATACGTGATTCAAACTAATCTTGAACTAAAAACAAAACTGTGACTATTTAATGAATGCATTTTATAAGTATAGAAGCAAGGTCATTTTAGATTTTACTTTTTTTTTTTTTTTTTTTAGAAACAGAGTCTCACTTTGTTGCCCTCAGTAGAGTATCGTGGCATCACAGCTCACAGCAACCTCCAGCTCTTGGGCTTAGGCGATTCTCTTGCCTCAGTCTCCTGACTAGATGGGACGATAGGCGCCCGCCACAATGCCCAGCTGTTTTTTTGTTGCAGTTTGGCTGGGGCTGGTTTTGAACCCACCACACTCGGTACATGGGGTTGGCACCCTACTCACTGAGACATGGATGCTGCCCTAGATTTTAAATTAAATCTCATTTTACAGAATTTTTTTCTTTTGGTGAGACAGACTTTTCCTCTGTTGTCCTGGCTAGAGTGCAGTGGCATCATTATAACTCACTGCAGCCTTAGGAGTTCAAGACAGTGGCATCATTATAACTCAATGTGAGCTTATGAGTTCAAGACAGTCTAAGCAATAGCGAGTGTAAGTGTAAGTAAACTCCTGAGTGTAAGTGATCTTCCTGCCTCAGCCTCCAAATAGTTGGGACTATAGGCACATGACACATGCCTGGCTAATTTTTTTCTATTTTTGGTAGAGATGGTGTCTCGCTCTTGCTCTGGTTGATTTTAAACTCCCGAACTCAAGCGATTCTCCTGTCTTGGTCTTCCAGAGTATTAAAAGGACTACAGGTGTAATCCACTATGCCTGGTCACTATTTTACAGAAAACTTTGCACAACAAAAATTCAATCTTTTTTTTGTTTGTTTGTTTTTGAGACAGTCTCAAGCTGCTACCCTGGGTAGAGTGCCATGGTGTCACAGCTCACAGCAACCTCAAACTCTTGGGCTTAAGTGATTCTCTTGCCAAGCCTCCCAAGTAGCTCGGAGTACAGGTGCCTGCTACAACGCCCAGCTATTTTTGGGTTGCAGTAGTCATTGTTGTTAAGCAGGCCCAGGATGGACTCGAACCCGCCAGCCTTGGTATATGTGGCTAGCACCCTAACCACTGAGGTACCGATGCGAGCCAAAAAATTCAATCTTAATCCTTTTAGAACATAGAGGGAATAAAATGGTGAAAATTAGGACCCTCTCCTTATCACCATCCATAGGTTTAATTACAGGAAAAACAAAAACAAAACAATTTGGATTTTATACTATGTGTACTGCACAAACCGGCAAAATCACATTTACTGGTTATTAATTTCAATTGCTTATCAGCTAGAACTCTGCTATTTACTAATTTACAGTAATAATGCTCTAGAAATACTTGATGGATATTAAGATATGAGGAAAGAAACAAAGCACCTACTCCGATTAAGAGAAATTTAGTAACCCAGGGCCATGTGCCAAGCCTTTTCTATTAGATTAGGAAGGTTCACACATACTTTTCTTGAGCCACTGTGTGGCAATGTTACTGGGAAGATGAAGGGAAAAAAAGGATTGTAGCCATCTCTAGAAAACCAGTTGAAGAATCTTTAGTGACAAGAATCACTAGAGAGAAAAGCTCATGTAAATGAAAAGGGCAGTGGCTAAAAAAAAACAAAAAAACCTCCAATTACAAAAGATTGTACTAGGTAACCAATAAAACAGTTATCTCCCATTCATAGAAAAAGGTAGTTAACATGAAGGTCATGATTTCCAACTGCTAGAGATAAGAGAAGGAGACAAGGACAATAGTGTAAATGCAATATGGCATCCTACATGGAATTCTGGAACAAAAAGAGGACATTAGGGTAAAGCTGAGGAAATACAAATAATGCATCAACTTTAGTTAATAATAATAAGTATTAGCTTACTAACTGTGACAAATTTATCATATTAACATAAGATGCTAATCTTACTCTATGTACTATGTGCCATTAGGAGGGTGCTAGTGTCAGGGAAAAGTATACAGAAATTCTCTGTATTTTCGGTTCACATTTTCTATAAACTTAAAACTGTTACAAAATAAAAAGTTTATTTTAAAAAAATTCTAGGCTTGGTGCCCGTAGCTCTGCGGTTAGGGCGCGGGCCATATACATGTGAGAGCTGGTCGGTTCGAACCCAGCCCAAATAACAATGACAACTAGAACAGCAACAAAACAAAAATAGCTGGGCATTGGGGTGGGCACTGGTAGTCCCAGCTACTTGGGAAGCTGAGGCAAGAGAATTGCTTAAGCCCAAAAGTTTGAGATTGCTGTGAGCTGTGTTGCCACAGCACTCAACTGAGGGCAACAATAGTTTATATAAAGATAAAAAAAAAGAAAGAAAAATTCTAGTTACCTAACAGTTACTTCATTCCTAAATGCTGTTACACTGTAAGTTCCATATGAGATGAAGTCACAAGTACTTTCATTTTCTTTCTTTTTCTAAATTTTATTATTAATTAATTAATTATTTTATTGTTGGGGATTCATTGAGGGTACAAGAAACCAGGTTGTACTGATTGCATTTATTAGGTAAAGTCCCTCTTACAATTGTGTTTTGCCCCCAAAAGGTGTGGCACACACCAAGACCCCACCCCCTTGCTCCCTCCCTCTCTTTGCTCTTCCTTTCCTACTTTCATTTTCTTAAGACGAGCCAAGTGCAGTAGAGAAGGGGGTAATGAGTAGAATGAGGAGTTATCGACTGTGAGCAATCAAGATAACTCACTTTCAGACTAGTGTGAGTCATGAATACTTTTTTTTTTAAATAGATAAAAATGCCTTTATTTCTAATATGCCACTTAACTACACCCACAGTATGCTCAGTCAGTTTTGAAATCCATCCTGCAGCAGAGTAAAACTGGGCCAGAGGAGGAGCAGACAGGGCTTCCGGTCTCAGGCATCAAGATGTCACTACTCCAGGAGCAACTCAATCTATAGAGTTTTTCTTTAGTTGCTTTTTGTGAAATGCAGACAGTTGTTTTGGATTCTTCTGTATGATAGAGAGATCCGACCTGGAAGAAGACCGGTAGCCCACATCCTCTGCTTTTATGGGCTTAATGATATGGCCTGGCTTGGTGACAACCTTGGGAGTAGTCAGCTTTTGGAAGGCCCTCTGGGTGTTCCACCTGGATCCTATAGGGGTCTGGATGGTCCTTTCAAATTGCTGATGGTGGGTGAAGGGATATGGGAGTACATGCACCTGAGGAGCAGCTGCATGAATGTTGCTCTTCTCATTGATAATCACATTAGGCAAATTCTTGTCTTTTCTTGGAGGACCCTCAGGGGCTTTAATGAGAAATTGGCATCTTTTCTTGGTACTGGGCTTCAGGCCCACACCACCCCACTCGCCCCAGCCAGGCAGCGTCAGGTCCACATCCTTTGGCTTACTCGCCTCCATAGCTTCCCTCTTCTCTTTCAAGAAGTCTCTGATGACATCATCCCCAGCAAAAAGCTTCCTTTATCATCTGCTTTCGGTCTCTCTCTGCTTTGTCTTCCGACTCCTCTATTGTTGTGGGAACCGCTAAAGACTTCATGGAAGGAGATTTTGTGGTTAGGAGGTTCTGCAGGTCAATCATTTGCTCCTCCTTTTTCTTCTTAGGGGCATCAGGCTGAGTATTTGAGTTCCTCTCCAACT